>JAZGTK010010509.1:0-16339 GCA_036877625.1 Ambastaia sidthimunki | reverse complement strand
TGTGTCCTACAGCAACCTCAGATACCAGTCCTATGTTTTCAGCTTTTGTTTGTGATTGTCATAGTTATTTGTGTTTTTCTTTGTTCTTTGCAGTTAGTTCTTTACACATTTCCAAATGTCTCTGTGGGTCAGTTTATTGGTATTAATTCGTTTTTTACTATAGTTAATTATATTCCCATAAAGTAATGGGTAATGGAGGTTGTTATTTAACAAGAAAAGCCAGCGTTGCTTTCTGAATTATATTATGATATTATTATAAACCTCAATTTCAGGATTGTGAGAAACTCAGCATTTTCCTGTCAGCATTTTCCACCAGTTATGTGAGACTGTGGTACTTGTTACTGTAAACACAGTTAAAATCGTTGTAACAAGTGTATTTACAAGGATTTAATCATTCTAAATTAAGCTTGGTCCAGTTAATATTTTAAAACTGTACCTATATAAATGGTATATACCATTGTTGTATGGAAATAATTAAAAAACATTGCATTTGTTTATGTTGTTCTGACATATGTTGTTCTGACACACAGCGAAGCCACACAGGTACGAAGCTACAGGTACGTGTCAGTGTGATTCACGGTCATAATCAATGTCTCTGTCTGTCAGTGCGAGCCCGTCACCATCTTGTACTCCCGTTCGTGCCTGTCCTCCTCTCATCAGCCCTGAGGACAGTCAGAACCTTTACAGTGCCAGTGGTGTTCTCACATACATCAAGAACACGACTCGCAGGGCCTACCAGCAAGTCCTGGAGGTGCTGGACGATAGTCGCCACAGGTGAGCTCTTTCCCCGTCTTTCCTTTGATATTTTATTGTATTTTATAATAGCAAAACTGAATAATTTGTGCACATCAAAACAAGGTGTCTCCATGTGTTTTTTTTAAATGGTCACTTCTTAATATATTCAGGGCTTCCTAACCCATTTTTGTATTTCCCATTTTCTTCCCATGTTTCAAATTATTTCTGTAGACCAAAGAGTCTACAATAGACCAAAAACATGCACACAAAAATAGACCCTTTTTTTAGGGTGCCTCATGTTTGACTTTTAAGGGGTTAAAAACCTTATGCAGCTGTTATGTTTGTGTATCTTGTAGTCAGGTGACTCTGTTGAATTTTGATGCTAGTCTGGAGAACACACCTGATGATGCTGCTTTAAAAGATGCTGCATCACTACGACGACAGGTAATCTCACTCCTCTACCAATCACTGTTCTTCATTTACTGGATATACAGCAACCATTAATCATGTGTTGGGATTGACCGAACAGATCATCAAGCTCAACCGAAGACTGCAGCTGCTGGAGCTTGAGAACAAAGAGCGAGCCAAGCGTGAAATGATCATGTACTCTCTCACTGTTGCATTCTGGGTAGTCAATTCCTGGGTCTGGCTTCGGCGCTAAATGCTTTTTTCCACTCATTTTTAGTTTGTCCAGCAGAACAAAATACAACAAATTTTGCACTTTTCTTTTAAATGTCACAATATTTAAAAGACATTCTAATTATGCTTATAGAGATATATGTACTTGAAATACATGTATTGTTGTTGCATTCCTGATTATTGTGATGTTTTTGTAAATGTAATAATATATGAAGATAGTTTTGTGGTCCTTTGCAGTGTGTAAAGATCTTAGTCATGTAAATTATTCAATTAGAAATTCAATTTTTGTTACCTGGGGGTTGGTAAATATTTAAAATACTTTGTATTGTTATTTATGGAACAATATATTTAAAGTTGTGGCATCACCAAAAATAAAAAGTAAAACCCATGTGTTCTTTTTGTCAACGAATTTCAGAAACGGCTGTATGTAGTGTAACCTCCCTTTAGTTTTCCACTGCAGTACAAATAATGTTGCAAATAATATCACCCAAAACGATGTGAAACACAATTTACATGTTACTATTGAAACAGTAGGCGGCGCTCTGTGGCGTTGAACACTCGGCGTGTTTCTTCGTGACCTGGAAGAAAAACGCACGGTGTCAGTCTGGCCCTGGCTGGCACAGCGGACGTGGACTGCAACATACAGAATCAGCTGCTACCACAGCGATGGATCTGTCATTGTGAGAAATCAGACATTTGTACCATAACAACGGTTTATATCGCTGATCAATGAAAGCACCATAGAGGAAAGTTCCGCTGAACCTAACTTGGACTTTGGTGGTGAATTAAATTAATAACTTTTGATCAGCTCGCCTGCGGCATATATTCAAATGAACGTGCAGATGTTTAGGAGCGACGAAGACATTTAATAAACAGCTTGTCCTGTTCTCGTATTCACTGGATTTGCCTGATCCTCCTCTATTGCGATGGCTCCGATGGGCATCCGGCTGTCTCCGCTCGGTATAGCCGTGTTCTGTTTACTGGGGCTTGGTGTAATCTATCACCTCTACGCCGGAGTCCTGTCCAGCAGAATCGCCTCTCTCAGACAGAAGAGGACGGTGGATCTGAGAGATCTGCTCGCCCTGTCCATCGAGGCTGCTGTGCAGGGAGGTCGGGAGGTGAAGAGGATCAGGGAGGACAACACATTAGAGGAGAAGTCAAAGGGGAAAACTAAGGAGGGAGCCAGCGAGAAGCTCACACTGGGTGATCTGAACTCTCATCGCAAGATGTTCTACCTTGTCAAGAACACATACCCCTATCTACAGGTACAGATGATGTTTTCTGAGGGCATGAAACCATATGGTAACCTTTATTTTTATCTTAAGTAGTTACAACTGGGACCTCACACACAGCTGTAAGAGTAAAACATCACAGGACCATCACACAGTGTGTTGTTTTATATAATAAGAGTAATTATTTATAATAAGTGGTGATTATGTTGTATTGGGGCTGCATTTCAAACCTAGTGAGCTGCCTACCTTAGCCAACACTTCAGGGCATTGTAGTAATGCTAGCATTAAAGAAACCTTTTTACTAATGCCTGGAGCACAATCGTAAAATATGTAGTTTACAATCTCAAGTATTTGGGCACAATTGGTGGAGAAGGAACAGAAATTGCACTGTTGATAACACACAATTCTTCACAGTGTGGTTTTGTGATATGTGTTTTCAGGTGAACTCTGAGGAACATGCTAATGCTGAGGGCGAGGCCACCATATGGACACGCAGCATCACTGAAGACATCCTGGAGAAGATCCCAGAGGGGAAGGAGGTGCTGTCAGAGAGGGTCACTGTATGGATTGATCCACTGGATGCCACTCAGGAATACACAGGTCTGGATGCGTGTCTCATTGTAGTTTGTAAAGTTGTATGTGTTTTAAGTACACTGGTGCTGTACAAGGATGTAAATTCATCTGTCATTGTTTGTGCTTTCAATAGAAAATCTGCGGAAATATGTCACCACCATGGTGTGTGTGGCTGTGGACGGGAATCCTGTTATAGGGGTGATCCACAAACCCTTCACTGGGTACACAGGTGTGTTTACCTAAGTCTTACAGACATAAAACCTGATCAGCTTGTGGGTTTGAATACAAAAATCAGAGGACATTTGTGTAATTCTATGACATATGTGAGTAATTTATATAATTTATACATACTTTATAGTAGCTTATTAACAACTACAAACACATGATTTATGAACTACACAATCTGTAGTGATTTACAAACCAACTAATACATTTACGTTGTAATAACGTGAGATTATAAACTTATTATTGTGATTGTTATTATTACGATTGTTAGTATTCTACTGGTTTGTTATTAAGAAAACATTGTGATTGTCATGCTACCAGTACAGCATTGTGCTTAAACATGCTGTCTCTCATCTCCAGCTTGGGGTTTTGTTGGTGAGGGAGCCAGTGTGGCACCTCGTGCTTCCTACAACACAAACTCTCCAAAGGTGATCGTGTCACGCTCACACTCCGGCAAAGTGAAGAGTTTTGTTCAGGCGGCATTTGGCAACAATACTGAAGTTATACCAGCAGGGGGCGCAGGTACTACATTCTTAAAATCTTCCTGTCTTTTGAATAACGAGTACAAAACACTACTTTAATAACAATAAAAAAATGTATAAACCTTTTTAATATATATAAACATACCAAACTATTAATAAAGCTGGTACTAATTAATAATTGATTCACAAAACTCAATACCTATATAATAATAATATATTTGTAAATGTAATTTTGAAATGTCTTATTTTGGATATTTGTTCTTGTTAAACATCTGTTTTGACTCAGAAACACAAGATTTAAGATTACAAAGTAATATTAGTTTTAAGTGGCATAGCGTGTTAAAATAAGCAAACTGTGGCCTGTTTCTTTCTGCAGGATATAAAGTACTGGCTCTTCTAGACGCTCAAGATGAAGAATATGAGAAGGCTGATATTTATATTCATGTAACGTACATCAAAAAGTGGGATATCTGTGCTGGTGATGCCATCCTGAGGTCTGTGGGTGGTCAGATGACCACTCTAAAAGGGGAGTCGATCGATTACTCTGGTCTAGAGGGAAACACGGGTGGGCTGCTGGCCAGCATCAAAACTGACCACCATTCTTTGGTGAAGAGACTTCCAAACTTGGAAGAAAACAAACAATAATCAATCACAGCCAGTTCTAATCTCAAACGCTTCTTTGAAACCAGAACAAGCTTATGACACGCCATGACTGAGCCAGTGTCAGTAACTCAGTTATATGTGTAATAATACTCATTGATTTTGAGAAGTACAAGATTAACAGGTCAAAGGAAGTGTTTCATTGGTCATGTTTTATGTGACGCATTTAAAGAATATTAAACATGAAGTTAAAGCGTTGGGTCAAATCAGGAGGTCAGCTTAGTTTTAATTATTAATTCCCAAGTTGAACTAGTTGCTTCAGATTTAATGTCATACTTGAAGTCTAGTGGGATGTGGTTTGCAAGGCTACAAAATAGTTAAAACCTGGTAAAACCAGGTTTGAGTGGTAGTTACATTGATTTTGGGTGAGGATTTAACTGTGAAACCAGAGATAACTTGAATATTATGTCATTGTCCATTGCATACCTCTTATAATTGACTACAATGTTACCCTCAAAAGAATGTTTTCAATTTGTCATCAGAAAACCAGTCAACTGGTTTAAACACTGATGGCTGAATTGCTGTGTGTGATTAAATTACAAAGATTTAAGCTCCATATGTAAATAAAAATATATGATGCAGAATGATAAGATGGAAAATCAGTTTTGTTATTTTTTGTTTGTAGGTAGAGTTGAAGAGAAGGTAAAACAGATTTAGTTGAATAGATGCTCCACAGATATCATATTTGGTGATTAATTCTGTTGATATTCTTGTATTAGGGCTCCTTCACTGTGATAGCTAACTCATTGTAAAACTTCAGGTTTCATAAAACAAAATATTTTTGTATGAAGATTGATGCCGTTGTCAGGATTGTTTGTCAAGTTCATACAAATAGTCGTAGTCGTGTGTTTTTCTCATGACAGAACTTGTGTGCATGACAATGAGAATATTTTCTGCATGTGCCATTTTACAAGAGTTAAGATTAAGATTTGAGGCATGTTATTTAGAATCTAATTGATTAACATCTTCATTCTGCCTTAAATAAATAAAAGATTTGGGTTTTATGAAAAGTGAACGTTAATTGATGCAAATACATTTATGGAAACTTCATTGTGCAAGAATATACACAGGGTAATGTTAAAAGCACAACTGAAAATGTTGTATGTTTTGTATTTAAGTAGTTTCTAAATATTTTGGGGTAAAAATCTACCAATTATGTTTTTATATTTTTCAAATTAGTTTTACATCCACTCCTCCCAAACTAAAATTGGGTGAAAAGTTTAACGGAAAAATTTATTCTAAATGTAATTCTTTAAGGGCAGCTTGCGCTAAAGCTGGAATAGACTCAAGAATTTTACATCAAACCGGATAATCCATGTTATCCCAGCTTGATCTAAGAATGTTCCAAAGAGTGTCTTTAACGATTATTTAACTGTAGCCAAGAAAGTCTGATCTTGTGTACAAGTGTGTTAACATGGTGACATATTTGCTTGTTTAATTAATGATTTTATTAATTATTATTATGGTGATGTTTCTAATTGATTGGAAACAGAGCAGAACCTTAAGTGTTTGTATTAGTTTTCTGCACATATAACATTAGTTATATGTCATTTTAATGTTTTAAAAACTTTTCTGTTTAGAATACATTTTGAATAATTTGAAACGTATGTGATGTAATGTATTTACATTTTCTCTAAATTAATATTTACATTTACAGTTTCTTATCAGTATTTGTCTACATCATAAAGATATTGATAAATGTAAACTAAAGACTTTACTCTCATTTAATATTTATAAAATGCCCAGCAAACAAGGATATGCTTTATGATGTATGCATGATTATTAAATTCTTAGCCGTCATAGACTGAAAGTAAAACAGGAATTATACAGGACAACATTATGTTAAAGCATTACAGATGAATTAGAGCATTCAGCAGAACACAGCAGGGAAAGAATCTGAGATGCTTATGGCTTTAAATGAGTTTGCAGACACATCACAGCTCCAGTGCTCACGTTTGACGTTTCTGTGGATGTCTTCAATTAGCACAGCGTGTCGTTCTAACCCTCCGTGACAGATTAAAGCTCCCCCACTCTCCACGTGTCAATGAACCCCCTGCGAGGGTGTGTGGAATTAGAGAGAAGTTGTGAAAAGCTAGTTACATGTCTTCATGGAAGAGAGAACAAATACATATTTAAATATGATGAATCTGTGGGACAGGTTCACATTTTTAAAACAGTATTGTTTTAGCTTAATGTACAGTATTAATGTATATAGCGTTTTATAATTGCGACCGATGTGCATGTTTCCTCATGTTTAAATGTAAGAAAAATCCTCTTGTGATGCTCAGATTTATGGATTATTGCATTATTCATAGTTACTTATCTCATGTCATGTTGAGGTGCTGCTAAAAGGCTTGTTCCCATTTCTTTGATGTGCTAAAATGAATTGTTAATAATAGCTTCTTTATTCCTGTAATTTAGGTTACCATTTCAGGCAAAACTACAGAATATAGGTGTTTGAAAACTCTTGCCATACGGTTCTTTCTGAAATACACTCATATTGCTATTAATAGGTAATAAATGATCAAACTAAAATGTGTCAGACTGATCTTCTGGGAAATCGGCAACAACAGGTTGAATTGTGCATTTCCTGGCATCGATCTCCACTTTCTGATTTTACAATTTGTCCAACAGCAACATCCTTTACTTTTCTTTGCAAATTTCCCACTGAAGGAACAGCAAGACTGTTTTCCAGGAACCAAAAATGTAACCTAAATGTAATGATTTCTGATGTTATTATGTTGAATGTGCATGGGTTCCATCTTATAGATCCAGGGTCAAAGGTCAAAGTTTTTGTTACATTTTCATGTTAGTTTATTAAACTAAGCAGCATTTGAGCAGCATTTCAAAAGCACCAAGTGTGTGCAAACTAAAGACAAACTAAATAAGTATCAGAACTTCTATGTGTATTGATAAAAATGGGTTTAACACACATGCACCATTCACTGGTTTTAACTGCACTATTTACAAAAAGATGTAATTTTAGATCCCACTAGTCACAGTTTTTCTGACCACTGATGTTATGTCCTCAAGCAAAGGGTTTAACCCGTTTCTGCCCCATAACGTGGCTGCCACTTTGCTTTGATTCCTGTTTGTTACCTGTGCTACATCAGAGTAGACACATGCAAAGCACTCATGGATACTTGTGCCAGCTGAAAACAGCTAGAAATCTGTTGATGTGTGAATGAAAAAAAAGCATAAAATAATGTTTCAGTGGCAGTGACAACAGCTCAAAGGGAAAACGGTCTTTTGACATGATAAAAATAAGGAAGAATTGGCTCAAAGCACAAAACTGAAATAATGTGGGCATGAACGTTCCCATGGGCAATTTATCCTGACACATGCTGAACACTTATTACGTTACTGAAAAGCATGATAATCATATTGTGGTAAGAAAAAGAAATTAGCCTACAATGAACACAATAAATTAGCCTACTGATACTTTGAATGTACCTTTTTACAGTATGCATATTGTTTAGATCTGCTTGGGGAAACCTTGCAGAACCCTAATATGTTATTTAGGTTGCATAGCAACATGCTATTACTATACATACTAAAATAACAGTAATATACATGACTATAAATAAAATATATATATTAATGATATGTATAACTGTGTACTGTTATATGTAGAACATAAATATTTTGTTGTAACTGTAACATGTATGTTCTATTTTGTTTTGCCTCAGTTCTGTGTTTTTTTAATGATTCTGTTCACCTGTAGCAATAGCAACTTAGCTTTGAAAGCATAAGATCCCACCCTCCCTTCAGAGTGCTCTCCAAAGCCACACCTTCTCCAACACATGAATGTATACATAGTTTGACAGGAAAGTTGGAC
The DNA here is from genome assembly GCA_036877625.1 of Ambastaia sidthimunki. Classification (NCBI taxonomy): domain Eukaryota; kingdom Metazoa; phylum Chordata; class Actinopteri; order Cypriniformes; family Botiidae; genus Ambastaia; species Ambastaia sidthimunki. The sequence goes on along the minus strand of JAZGTK010010509.1, from coordinate 7,955 downwards.
AACCTATCATTGCATTCGGACCAAATGCAATGATTGGATAAACATTTTGTGGTCCTGCGCAATCCACCTAAGACATATATTTATATAAATATAATTACACCATTATTTTATATAAAAAAATCACCTCCCCTGCTTTTAAGTAAGTGTAATTTTAAGTGATTTTGACAGTAGGTGTAAACATTACTTTTATGCACAGTCCATTTGTCTACCATTTCTGAACCTCAAAATCTTTAATAAAGACTAGACTAGACAACACTAGAGTCATGCAAAAAACATCTCATATACTTATTAAAACATAGCAGCTGATTTTGATTCCAGCTTGAACTAAGCCATATATGAGCTGTCACAATCTGTGTGGTCTGATAACTATGTCTGTTTCTCTTTGTTGCTGTATCTTTACATAATACTGTACCTGTACATATGGCCAGGCTGGAGGAAAACAATAAATGTTGGTGATTCAGAGCGTGCTATGAAACATGCACCTCTCTTTAGGCCATTTACACACAGAGGATAATGGATTAACAGAGCCCAGCCATTTGGCATAAGCAGTATGACACTTTGTGTGGGAGGCCACAATGAGCTATAACACATCACTTACAAACAGGAAACTTTGTAAGACATACAGTCGCGTGAAACACGGCGCAGTCTGTCGTGATCATCAAAATTCCCTTAAAGCCATAATAAAAACTATTTAGTCCCTCAACAGAGGAAACTATCAACAAGAGTAATGAGCACCAATATGTGGTGATTTTCCACAAGACCAAGCCTGCAACAGCTGTTTAAAGCGGATGGCTCTGCATTATAGCAGAAATAAGCACTTGATGTTTAGTGATATATTACTTCTGTGATATGGTGTTGTATAACAAACATTTGACATTATCAACCACAGGAATAACACTGCTGCATTACTAGTAAGACTGATGCTACCAAGATATCTGTAGTTCACTATCTCAAAATATGTAGACTGACTCTCTTATGAAATCATATAAGAGTCAGAGTCAGAACAAAAAAAGATGACCACTCCTGAACTCTGTATAAAAACAACAGTTGGAGATGAGCAAATGAGATGTCAGACAGCCTTTATCTCGAATGAACACCGTCATTGATCCAAAGACTATAAATGATCCTTTGTGAATAAGCAAGGAACCAGATTTGCTTCCGCAGGCAACATGTTCTTTTCTTGTTTAATAGGCCACTGCCATAAAGTGTAAACAATCTGTGTGTTTTGAAACAATTTATTGCCTGCAAATTGGGTGCAATAAATGACATACTCTTTAGTTAACACCTGTATAAGTAATTATCTTCAAATGGGTAATGCGGCAAATTAAAATGTCTGTTTTGTCACCTTTGTCGCTGTTTCCACCCGACCTATTACTCAAAGATTACAGTGACGGTAATTAAAAGCCTGGACATGTGTACATGAGTTACTATAAGTCCAGAGAATTTAATTAGTCCAGCATATTTAATTAATGTTTCAGGATTCGACGTGGCAATCAGGTGTAGCTGTAATTGCAGGTTTGTGGTCTAGCTCAAAATAAGTCAATCACATGATCTCTAATACAATCACTCCTTAGCTTCTGTAATTAACTTTTAAAGGTATTTTACTGAGATTAGAAGAGACACAATTCTGCTTTATTTCATGCTGAAATGACTGTCCCAATTCTAGCAGGGAATTCCTTCTTTTGACCTGAGGTACATTCAAACACCTGCGTTGTGAAAACCAGGCTCTGTATGTATGTTTTCCCTCAGGAAAATGAAGCTTCTCCAAAACAATGTTGTTGAACTTTGTAGTTTGATGCAGTAGTTTGAAGTAGTTCAATGGCTCACCATAATTGCCCCATTGAGAATGTATCAGAGTTCTCAAAGCACACTGAGGCATGTTCAGGAATTCAATAAAGCACTCACAGCCTCTCAGCTCTGTTTTCTTCTGTCAGAAGAGAATAAACACAGCTCCAGTGAGGAGTCTCTCAGCAGTTCTTGATTCTTCTTGTAAACTAAGAAAGAGAAATCACATTGATATCCATCCTAAATATATAAGACATGTCCTGGCCCCTCTTTTAAAAAAAATGAAAGTAAATAAGGACTGGGACTGTCAGGTGACAAAAAAGCATTATAAAAGTATCATAAGAGCTGTCTATATTCCAAGTCATGATAGCTTTGTGTGAGGAATAATCCAAAATGTAAGTCTTTACTCCCAGTGGTCTGGTAAAACCAGATCATTGAGTCTAGTGAGTTGAAACAGATTTGATCTATGAGCAAATCAGATACCTCATACCACTTAGAGCTAGAGTTGATTTTCAGTCAATAACAGTTTTATATCCAAAATAGTCATAGCAAAACTATTGTATATAACCCACATTTGTATGGCCCTCTTTTATCACTTCTTGTGCCATGGAAGTAAGTTTTGAAACTTACCAATTTAGAACATTATGAGGGAGAGTAAATAATGACAGAATTTTGGGGGAAGTATTTCTTGTTGCTACATTTGTACCATTTTTATCCTCAGTCCTCTCTTGCTAACACATATAACAGTTTATATCAAACGTTAACCAGTGTCAAATAAACGCTTTGTCCTTTATGCTACAGCAGCCATACTTATTACAGTTCATTTCCTGTTTGTGTGTCACCCCTGTGGGCCGCCTCAAGACATTTTCAATCTATGATAATGTTTCTTCCCTGCATGGCTATCATCCTCAGGCTTTAAGTAATTATCCCTGCCATCTGCCTGCATCTCTGCCACAGATAGGGGGACCTTGACATCCTGTGTTTTGCCTTAGAAGGTTTCTGAGCCCCAGGGACACAATACTTTCTTGAAGACAACAAGACAGCCACAAGAGTAACTCACAAGGTCATTAGCACAAAGAAAGCATGATGCAAGATGACAGTGTAAAACAGGTGGAAACATTTAAAATATATGAAACACATTTGGCTAAAGCAAATATTGACTGTAAATAGATTTAAAAACAGTTATGGGCCAGATATTTTTTTTTGGCATTTTGTTCTTTTGTTTATTTTTTGTCTGATTTGCCTGATTAACCAAGTAGACAGATATATATTTATCATCCCCTTTCTTTATGATTTTTAGGAAATCTTAATTTCCTACAGAATTAACTCAAAATCTATTTAGAGGTTTTATTATGTACACATCACCTTCTCTCCACACTCTGGAACCTGAAACATCAACTTAAACATGTGACTCGTTCATAAGTTGTGTTATGTTAAGCAGTTAGGTACAGGACAGGTTTACATAAGATAAAAAGAAGCGCTAGAGCATAAAAAGACTTTATGAAAGCAAGTGGGAGGAATTCAGGCTTTGTTTCACTAGACATATATTGTTAAAAGTTTATGAGTCAGTATTGGCCTAAACTCTTACAGATTATCTATAATCATTATAATACACTGCAATCAGACAAAATACTGATGTTTTGTAGTTCACATTCAATTTTGGGGTATAGTTACACCATTTTTACCCTGAAAAATGATTATAGCATTTTAATGCGATTCATTATTTAAACTTGAGTGAATAACTTATCTTCAGTTCAACTGAAATAACTTCAAGACTGTAATGCTGATAAATCTACAAAAAATATTGTATTCTTGTGTATAGAATGAAACATTGTATTGGACATGTTGGATGGAAATTGTCTCTCTGACATACAGTATATAGACCTGTAGCCTATTATGCTTTTCTTCTATTTTGATTGAAGTGGTTGCACTCAATAAAGACCTTTTTATAAATGTTTACCTCTTTAAGCAGAGAGATAGTGTTGTTCCCTTGAAAAGCGTGGTCTTCCAGAGAAAACACAGGTGTCAGTCTAGCTTTCCTGAGGCTATGTCTGCAACCAGGAGCTAGTGGAGCACAGAAAATAGGGTGTGTGGCTTCTGACTGAGCCCGACTGACTAGCAATGGAAACTAAGTGAGGATCAAAGGCTCTGTCAGTATTCAGTATTCATAAAGCTCTATTTTAGAACCGCTTAAAATAGCTTGTATGCAAAATGGCCTTACTGGTATTGTTAGCAGATTGAGTGGCAAGAGGGAATGGATTATATATTGTTTTATCAGTGCTAATGTTTCTGTTGAGGTAGCAGTGTTAACCGTGACAAAATAAAGTTGATGATGATACTATAAAAAGTATATAAAATACTTTTGTTTATGACAGATATTTTATCCAACATAATCCAATTTTATCAGTACATCAACTCCCCAGGGGTTGAACCCATGACTTTGGTGTTGCTAGCACTATGCTCTACCACTTCAGCTACATAAAAGCAGCTAAATACCTGGAATCATTTGACACCTGTCTTTTTAATGGCTTAAAAACGTTCAAACATGCTTGGGTAACACAGGCTTTTTGTTCATGTATCTTTTAAGGACAATTTTGTTGAGTCCTTCCCTGAGCCAGAATAGCTGTAACTTTCATGTCAGCTGTATTGACAGGGCTGAAAAGAAGAGGACTAGGGAAGGTGAGTCATGTCTCATTATTCTCAAGAATGCAACTTCAAAGCTGCCCTGGCAGATATTACATTATAACCTCCATTTAACAGCCATTCACTAGAACCTGCACACATCTCAAGTCACTATTCATCAAATTCAATTTAAAAATTAATAATAATCTTGAGTGTATATAATAAGATGCAAGTAGAGAGGTATCAAGATGTTTCTGTCCATCACTGAGGTTTATAATCACTGTTATAATTGTGATACTGCATTTTCTAGGCTTCTGAAGATTTGATTTTACTGTGATTAAATCAATATTTTGTTGTTCTTGGTGTTCTACAAGAGACTCTTGAAGATTTTCTAGTTGCCCTGGTGTACCTCTAGAATGCTCTCATTTAACCCTTAGGGGCTTTTGGTACGACAGGGTGTGACAGGATCATAAGACTCGTAAATCTCATTGCATATGTAGAATGTACAATATGTACGTGACCTGCCTGAAATGACTTGGTAATAACATGCGCGATTGGCTTAATCTCAAAACCTGTGAGAGTATTTAATCTTTAGCTAATAATAGCTTGTTAGATCTCTGAATAAATGTCCTTGAATCTTTTAATAAAATAAAAAAAATTAATGCTGAAATGTTCATCTGTATAGCTCAACAGCAATGCTGAGATAATGGGTTTAATTGCCAGAGAACATCTGAACTGATCATAAGCAATATAAGGCCTTAACTGCACTGTAAGTGAAACTGTGGTAAGTTCTTTGTGTAAAATTGTGTTCTTATTTTCATTGTATGTAAAGCTGCTTTGAAACAATGTAAAAAGCACTATATAAATAACATTGAATTAAAAAGCATCTGCCAAATGTGTAAATATAAGTAATATGAAAGCAGAGTCTGTTGACATAACAACATTATAAATCTTCATGCTTAATTTTGTCTACATGTCACACCACCATTAAACAAATCTTGACACCTTTTTATCCAAGATGTTAAATGCCTAAAATGGTTCAGCATTCTAAATGCAAACGTCTTGAGGAAATTAAATTACTTTTTAAAATAAAAAAAGCTGAGGCAAAGAATTTGACCACAACGTTTTGTCTGCTTAGTGAAAATTAATTAAAGGGCTGCAAATGGTCTATCTTTATCATCTGAAGAGCTGTAATGGCATCTTTTTAGTGAGGAAGTCATGAACACATTTCTCTGCTCTCCTCATACATATTAATTTAGAATAAAAAAACATGAGAGAAAGGGTTTAGTCATCCAGCAAGCCATGCAATTACACATTTTTATAGAATAGAGTAATTTTCAACGTCGATATTCAACGCAATCATTCTTAATAGGAGAATATGCAAATGATCCTTTTTGACATTTTCCCTTTATGACACATTTTAAACATGAGGCTCATTAAAATGATTTTTCTCTTAGTGCAAAGACAAAGACAAATTGTTATATTTTTTATCAAATACAGATATACAAAAGTTTTAACCTCATGACCCAGTCATACAAAATTAATTTATTATATAAGTTATTATACAACCAGGGTTAATGTCAAGTTCATTTGGGCAGCAATTAATACACATCTAATGGGCGGTTTTATCTTTGAGCATGAAAATGTATAATTAATAAGCATTTGGCCTGACGCTTAACCTTCTAAAATGCCAAATGTTGATGGAGGAGACTTGCAAAGATTTAAATGATTTCTGATTTAATTCAATTACCACCTGAAAGGTCATGTGTGGTTTTAATGTGACATAAATTTGGAGTTACCTGTAACTGAAGGTTTTTGTTTTAAATTGGAATCTAAAAGCACATTGTGATGCCTGGTTATGCTATACAACAGTGGTTTCCAATCTTATTAAGGATCCAAATTTATAGGTATAATTTTATCTCAAGACCCACTAAAATATTTCTTCAAAGGAAGTATTGCAAAAAAAATACACATTTGTTCTTTTTTAGTTATTTAGTTGTCATTATTTGAATGAAATATAAATTTAATTGCAAAAACAAAATAATGTATTGTAAGATATCATGGTCATTAAAAATAAACAGCCAAGTGACTCTGTGGCACCACCCAGTCCACAGTTTGGATTCCCTGCTATTCTTGCTATATGTAAAATATACACTGAATACATAACAAATGTTCATATCAGTAATGTCATATTATTATGATAATTCTATTATATTATAATGGAAATCAATTAATTTTAGTTTTTACTTGTTTCTAAAAAAAAACTTTTAGTAACATATCTTATTTGTTAATATATGCCTGTCATGACCTGCTCGATTCAGTGGGATAAGCAGCTTGTGTATCTGTCAGTATCCATGATACTGGACAGAGATAGAGAGATAAAGCAAAAGAAATGATATGGAAAGAAGTAGGGCAGTCATCAGACTCCTGTAATAGCAATTTTAATGAATAGACCCTTTTCAATCACTCCTCAGTAATTTTATAGCATTACACGAACACTGCATCAGCTTTGCCCTGCTTTGATGAAAATGATAATAATTATGGCAATTGTGTTCTCATCTATGGATAAACAAGGCCAGTAATGTATTTTGTGACACCTAGGGTCCATGTTGAAATAGTTCCACCATCCATTCGCACCGTGGGCCACACCATCCAGCACTCAGGAGACCACATGAAAATTGAAAAAGCGCTTTTAAATTACCAGACAGCGTTTCATCAAAGCCATATGCTGTCAGTAAATGTTTTCACGAAAAGTGAAAGGGTCAGAGAGTGCTTGACTTCAGAGATGAAGACAATGTATTGAGGAAACTGCCGCCACTAAAGAAAATGAGAAAATGGAATTCAGGAGCAGTACATTATTTACAATGTTCTTATTGAAAATGGGCCCTTAAAGGCAAACAAATACAGCTTTGTCTTGACATTTCAGAAAACAAGGAATGAGTTTATGTGTGTGTGTGGAGGGGGCTGTGGGGTTTAGGGTTGTTTTCTTATGTGTTAATATGAGGCAGAACTCATCAGGAAGATTGTGCGTTAAATTTCAGCCTTCATTCAGAAAAAGCTGTTTGTTTATTTCATTACACAATGTGATATTGAATAAAGTTAGGTGTTGATGATGCATAACCATTCACATACAGTTCAAAATGAAGAACCACAATAAACTTTTTATGCAATAAACGATTTTATGCATGAACTACATTATATACAGGTTATATAATTTCAATTTAATGTATTCAATGTTCTTAGGGCTATAATAGCGAAAGTGACAATGAAAATGTCTAGGCTGTAAAGAACGAATGAAAACAGTGTGGGAAAGTGACAGCACATGTATTAAACTATTAGAGCAATTTCTCCATCGTCTCAAATCATTGCCTTTCAAATTGCACTGAATACTTTAAAACAGCTTTTTTGTGGCTGAACCAAACTTTAGAGAACAAGAAACTTTTCATTTATTTTATGCACAGCAATTGCGCATAAAACTTGCTTTTATAAACAGGTGACAGGGTCTTACTAATGCATGTTTGGACCAGCAAATGTTTGACAGTACCATT
>JAZGTK010010508.1:0-11883 GCA_036877625.1 Ambastaia sidthimunki | reverse complement strand
AACAAAGTTACCCCAATCCAAAACCATGCAAAAATGTATTTACTGTTATCCGTTTCTATAGGGAGGACAATTTGCCATATTGTAGTAACCCCATAGCAACTTGCACAAGTTGTTGATGCCTAAGGGCAGAATTGCTATGCATAGTGTAGAAGGCATTTGTTTTAAAGTCCCTACTGCATAATCACAATTGCTGCCCTACAAAGGCTTTAAACCAGTGACCCTAGTATGTATAGACACAAACTTATTCCACATTAATTCCCTGTAGTGTTTCTGTCATAACATGTTCCAATTCAATTTTATGGTCTCAAAGCACTAATAGTCAGTTTAACTGACAAATGAACTTATGTGTTTCTATTTTATCAAACACACATTACTTTGATAAGTTCCTTATAATTTAACCATAGTAAGTTCATTAAACCACAGTATTTTGGTCTAATCTTAAAGCTACGATTTCTATAAACTGTTAACCATATACATTTTCACACAGGACCTTTGGATTACTTACCCAGCTCTTCATGACACTCACCATCTTATACATACATTTTATTATTTCAACTGCAAAAATATCAAGCAGACCATTTCTACAGTCATAATCAGAGTTCTGTGAGATACGCTTCTCCCCTGCAATTTCCACTTCACTCAACAGTCAAATTTTATATATGCAACTGTGTTTAAAAGCATAATAATCCTACTCATAAGTTAATTACCTTTCCATAATGGTATACAATTTCCAATATCAAAGGAAAATGCAATCATTATCAATCAGATTTTACACTACGAGACACGCTATGAGAAAAGCTGCTTTATCTCAGATGATCATTAAAATGTTGTATTCACAGAACCCTGCAGAGATAAAAACCAGCACACTTCTTCAATCATGAGAAACCCTGTTCCCACACAGTATGAGGTCTCCCTGTATGTCTTATCTGTTTTCATTCTTATCTCTCTGACCCTGAACATGATGTGCACCTTGTGAAAGCATCAATGACTTGCATGCATAAACTCATCTAGATAAGGTCTATGTTCAGAAAATTAAAGTGCTATCCTACTGTCATTGTGCCCGTGTTGTGTATTGTAGATTTTAACAGAAAACTGATTAACAATGTTTTGTTTATATATAAGCAATATCACATGAGTGCTGTTATACTGAATATCAGTACGACTGTGATTTAGCCATAGGCATGATGTTGGAGGAAAAGTGCCTCAGGTAACCACATCCGTGCTGATATTCAGTATAACAGCACTCTTGCCGTTTACATGTTTCAGATTGCTGCTTTCTGCAAAAACCCAGGAATCAGTGTTTTTAAGTACAAGTATACAGTATGTAGTAACAGAACTCCAGTGTGTCTTAAAAAGCAGGGATCCCTGAGGAGGCGCTCACATCTGGAGTTAAAATTAAGTGTAAGGTTTACTTGGGCCCGTGGGCAGATTAAAGTAAGACACAGTAACACCATCTGTGCTCGCCCTGCCCAGATGCTACTAATGGATACCTTCATTTAACACGGGTCAAGATGTTAACATAAACAGGGTTAGAGGGCAATACACTAGGATGCCTCTGCTTTTTCTGGATCCACTTGCTTCTTATTTTCCCATGTCTCAAGTTTAAGGGCCCCTGTATTTTGTTACATACTGATCTTCTTTACTAAAATGGAGGATTGAATGCACTCCTAAGGAAACAATAATCCCCAAAGATTTACAACAACTAATACCTGAGTTAGACTTGCACTGACAAAGCACATCTCGCAGCTGTCACTTGTCCTATCATCCTCTCATTTCCTCCCTGCTTCTCGCTCTAATGAAGAATCCAATTAAAGAAAATAGTGAAGCATGCCACACGCCTACAAATGTGACATCCAGAGAAAACCTCACAAAAGAAAGATTCTCTTCCAAAGGTAAAAAATGGTAAATACAGTTTTTGTACTAAATGTAGTAATTATAAAACTGTGCAGTGCAGGAAATTATGGCCTAATCAGTTTAATAATCAGAATATGTTGTTACAAAATTACCCCATGTGTAATGGGGAAAAGTGTTTACATAGATCACCTCTAAAAGTTAATTCTAAGTCTAATGGAATCAGAATGATTCAGATTCAGTTGTATGTATATGGTGTAGTCTATAACCCATAGCATTAATAAAGATTCATGGTATTCTGACACACACACATTTCTCAATGAACTTTAGCTCATCCATCACAAACATAATATTCTTTCCCTCTGTTGTAGGCCTATTATGCAGATAATGTTAAACATCACTGGTTGCCCTTGGTTAATGCAATCAAAAATTGACTTCACACCTGGCCAGATTGCACATAAGCTGTTTGCTGTAACATTTATCCACAGCACACCAGATGGACAGTAACCAATGGCTGTACATCTTGAGTGAGGCCTGCTGAGCTTCTAATAAGAATACAAAAGCAATTACCCACAATGATAATGGCAAAGGACAGAAAAGGCAGGACACTGTTGCCAAACAAAAACAGTCCAATCAAATTGTATACATCCACTGGTGAAGTTAGGCTACTGGAAACCAGTGATGGACAGATCAGGGTTGATAGATCTGATCAGGAAAATAAGAAACAGTTGGCTATTTTAATTACCTGAGTTAATTACCAGACCTGTTTCTGTCATGTTTTTGTTTTAGGCATTTATATAAGACTTGTTTAGTAAACAGCTAGATGGCTCGCAACCAAATGGAACAGTGCAGAAGTCGCTACATGTTTTTAAAAGTTGGGCTACTTTTAATTTGAAAGATCTTAAAAGGCAAAGTGAGAGATAATGCTTCAGATGCTACATGACTGACGTGCTGGTGCTTTAAAAGGGATGAATTTAAAAACCCAACTTTTCTGAAAAGGTTTTACAATGCAAGCAGCACACAAATTAAATACTGCTGCGAAACTAAATTTAGCAAAAATAATAAACAATTTAACTTCATTTAGCTTAAAAATGTAACTTAATGCCATCATGACGCATTCCTACTAAGCAATACCTTCTCACTGATTCTGACTGCTGGGAAAAAAGTTCCTTTCATGAGAACAATAAGAAAGTGATGCTGCTATTCTTCTTAAAGTCAGGGGGGATTGGATGTTGCCCTGCACCACTGAAGAGAAAAACCCAGCTTTTTTATTTCACATAAATAATGTCAGAGGATATAAAAGCCTAAGAAAGAATAAATGACTAGGTAACTAGCTGAAACAAAATACTCTTTGGGCAAATTGAACCAAACCACTAAGCATGCTCCATTACCCAGAGTTCTTTGGGCACTGTAGTGTACCCGGCAGATGTCACGCATCCTCGCCACACTATATGGGCAGTGCTGTGTAAGGGGTGAGGAATAACACATGCTACAAAATACACGTAGCACACACTCCTTAACACTGTGTCAGGCTCTCCATTTAACAAGCCACATTTAACACACCCCTGCCTTTTAAACTGTTTATCTATTGAGCTAGTCACTTAAGTTGTGCTTTTTAATTAGTGGCTGACCAAGAGACTGAATCAGCTGTGGTCTTAATCAGACTAGGTGTCAGTTCAATAACTTGTCCATTACTCCATGTAGTAAGATAGCTGAACAAATATGCTCTCTTAGAGGAGAGTACTACCAATTTAATCAGTAATATTTTTATCTGTATAAATTATTTTCACTGCAGTCCAAGCCTGGTCCCAATTTAGCCCTTGAGTTTCAGCGTACTAGTATTATGCACCTTTTTCCTGAATTCATAAGAGAAGTTTGTTGTAACTTTGCAGTGGAGGTGCTTTAGATTAACACTGTTTTACATTCTAATGATAAGCAAACTGTGGTAAAAGATGTTTTTGCAGAAATTTGCATAAACATCTAGGTGTCAGGATCTTAAACATTACCACAAACATAAAGAAGTAGTTTCAGTTTCCACAGTGGAGAACATAATGTAACTGTAAAGATAATGACATGGCAAACATACACATACACTCGCATAGATTTAAAATGTGGCTTAAAATGAAAATGACAAAACTACCTTTTGTTTAGTCTTCATAGAGATGCTACTGTATTCCTACCTGGATAAATGTGAGTGAACGATTTCGACTCATGCTGGTAAATAAAGTGATTGTTTCCACAATCACAGCACCCACAGTTTTAGCTTCAGTGAATACCTGCTAACAGATCCACCTTCTGCTTTAGCTGCTTGGTTTGAGGATAACTTGAGCATAAAGTAGCTCTAGATCAGGGGTGCAATTCTGTAGGCCTATAATAATTAAAATTGATGAATGAGGCACAGAGTGCTATGTATGGACATTCCTTTCAAACCTGCTGTCGTTCTACATGCTAATATTTCCAATAAAATCTTATTGAGCCCATTATCTGACAGTTCAAATACTGCTTTACAGTGTGTGTGTGTGTACCCTCTACAGTGATTTTTAATGAGACCAGAATAAAAAAAAATGAAACGCAGAAGAACAGAGACATGATGGCAGCTCCCACTGTTTGTTCAAGAAACTCATGCATATGTGGTAATAGATGTTGATCGGACCAATTATGTTCTGTAACACACAAATGTAGAAACTCAGAGCTAAAGAAAGCTGGAAGACACAAATGTGACAAAGAATGAGAAACCAATGAAGCCATAACCCAAAGCAATGGCATTTCTGATGGAAAGGGTGTAAAAGCATCAAGGACATTGGTGACATTTAAAATTAGGTAAGCACTAGAGGAAGGATGCCTAACCAAGCATCAGCTAAGGTGTTCTGCTGTTAAAATGGCAGCATTTCTCCTGCAAGAGTTTTCTTCTCTCTCATATTCTCCACTTTGAGGCAAAGCAGCTGTGACACTGCCGTTTCTCTGCTTCTTTACTGCCTGCACCACTTACAGAGAAGCACAAGATGCTTTGAACGCCTAAAGGTGGATTTGACTCATGAGTTAATCGTGAGGTGATTGAACAGTACCTGGAACGGTCTTTTCATTTATTTATAAGACTATGCTGCTTATAGCGTGAAGGAATGATGCCATATTAGATGTGCAGTTATGTTTACAACTAATGCTGTAAATGTCATTGCATATGATGCAATAATACTAGGTGAGCCATTAAATAGGGCACTGGTTAAATAGGTTAAACTCAGACTTTGTTTCCAATATTTTACCAATTGGTTTTGCTCTGAAAAGAATTTCTGAGGCATTTGGAAAATGTGAAAACATATTTCCTGAACATTCAAAATCTCTGATAGACTTCTCTCATGAAAACAGATAAACAGACAGCTAGCTAGACAGACAGACAATACGACCAATTGCTCAACGCAAATATCTAATAAACCAATCACATGGCAGCACTTACAGTATGTATACATGGTCAAGGGGATCGTTGAAGGTCAACCCAAGCATCAGATTTGGGAATAAAGGTGAACTATGTGATGTTTAAAGAGCATTTTCAATGCTCTTTGACTGAAATGGCTAAGAAGAGAGAATGACAGAAAACTCCATGCCCATGAGTAAGACGTCTGTACGGACGCATTACGAACCTTCATTTCTTCTGTTCCATGCCAAGTCTATAAATATCATGGTACTCATGGAGCGCTTGACTCAGAATATGCCCTTGAGCTCCTCTATCAAAGCATTCATCAGAGAAGGTATCCCACTGTGGGGTGTATTGGACAGATTACTGCCTGGGACCCTTCATAACAATGATTGGCCAATGCTCTATCCGTGCCAAATTCCCAGCACACCAGGTTCTTTAGAGTATAGTGCTAAAAGCGAGCTATTAGCCAAGCCCTCCTGTCTTCTACTCTCTTTTAAGTCTCGACTTTTATTTCTTCTTTAAATGTTCCAACGCACACATATATGTGCACATGAAACATGGAATGGATTACTGTGTTTATCTCACTTATATCTTCACATCTTCAAAAGTATGGGCATATTTGGTCCACTTTCTTATACTACTCCAAAACAACGTCTTCCAGTTTGACAGCTTCCTTTATTGCTTTATAAACCTTCTCCACATACAGAAAATCTCAATCTAACATGGCAAATTTCCTCCATTCCTTTGACTCCACTGTACACGCCACAGCATTAAACAGTAATTAATTCATCTAGGTACATACTGAAATAGAGCCAAACCTACAATACAGTGCATTTAATAACTTTTGATTTGAAAAGATTTTGATTAAATCAAAGCAGGCCATGTGTGCTTGAGTCATCCCACAGCATTAACAACAGGAATCAGAAGAAAAATAGATCAATATTCTGCTAATTAGGAATGTGTTGCTCTGGATTTACTGAAATATTCTGTAACTTACGTTTAATTTATTAAAAGTTTTGGGGACAAATTCTGCGTTATGGAAAAAAACTGTGAAAACTTGATCTTTTAAAACTTGCCACAATGAGATAACAGGATTTTTATTTTATTAAGAACCATTTAAAATTCTTCTCCATTTCTGTCAGCTTTTATTTAATCTGTGCAATTGTGCGCATGTATCCTATACATTTTTTTACTTTTTATGTCTTGCTTCCAACAGGTATAATAAAGCAGTCTTTTTTTATTAAACACTTCCGTATGTGCAGAAATTCTAAAAACTAACAATAGAGTATCATTTCTAGGATAAAGAATAACAAGGCTACCTAAAGAGCCCTTACGTCTCAGAACATAACTATGATTCATTTATGTCATTATTTCAATTTGCTACCTCCATTTTCAACCCACAATAACACAAAATAGCACCAATGAATATTGCTTTCATAAGCTGAATTCCCATTGGCTGTCCTCTAACCACTGAGCGGCAGCTACATTGTTAAACAGTATATGCTGTTATAAAGCAGGAATTTAGTAATTACATTCTCAGTGACAAGTGGAATATGTAGGGTAGCTAGCAAGGTAACTGTAACTAACAATAAAAGTATGGGGCTACAATAACCTTTTTTTCATTTGTAAGCCATTTGTAAATTACTTGTAAGTGGATGACAGACAAATAAACTACTATCAAACATGAAACGGTTGAAAGGAAATGAAAGGGAAGCTACTATACAACTTGCCATTTCATTTGAGTTGTCAATGATTCAAATTAAACCATGTATAATTTAGCAGCCAGTTCATTTTGTATACAAAAGGAATTGAAAAAGAAATTGGGCAGAAGCTGAGAGTTCACAGTGAATATTCATCTAGAATGTTTGTTTCACAAAATAAGGTCACAGCAGTTTATTTTTAATGCACAGTCTGTCACAACAGATCAGTGTAAAAGTCTTATGACATAAAGGAGACAAATCATAATTGTAGAGACTCTTGTTTGTTCTGACTCTTTCATGAGCTGTTATGGTTTATTTAAATAGTTCAATTTACAGCTGTGTAAAAATCCAAATTTAAACTATAATTCAAATACTTATGACAGCAGAATGTATCATGGAAATGTTCTGTACTGATCCAATGGTGTATATTCTGGCTTCACTACTAAAACTAAAATACTGATAAAATACTACACTACAAAACTGGCAAAACATTAAGCTATAAGAATGTGCTGTATTTACCTTTGTGACAAGTTTAATAAGGGGCTCACCAATCCATTATAACTATTTTAAATACTTTACGGTTAAACATATGGTTAAAATTAAATTCTAAAGTATATTATAGCCAAACACATCTTCACTTCTTGTCAGGGAGGGTTGGGGTAACAGAATCCTTTGGCATTATTATTTAAAAAACACTTTAAATATTCATCTCTTAATGCCCCTTGGACTCCCATTAGTATCAACAATCTCTCTAAGATATTAAGAAGAACATGGTTTCAGATGTGACAAGTGAGTTGACAGAGGCCCAAGCCTCCAAATTCAGACAAAGAACATATTGTCTGGCTACCAAGCGTCTGAACACAGCCAACACCTCAAATTCATCTCTGCCTTTCTCAGAAATTTTTTAATCATCTTTCATTTTCTTCAAGACTTCTCTGCAATGTGACTCCAATAAAACTTCAAGCACATTTCTGCCCACATTGTTTTGGAAACAGTATACGGTTGAACGGTAAACTGTTCAAGCAGCCTTTGTCCTAACACAACAACAGAAACGCATTCATTTTTCCCTCTACCAGGCATGCACAGTTAATTGCCTCAGATTCAGAAAAAATAATTAAAAACTGTGATTTATGCACAGTAATTAAAAACAGCAAAATGTACAATTTTTCTAAGCTCTCAAATTTGGACAGCTACATTTTCATCTACTCTCAAACTGCTGTACACAAATCCTATAGTTTGAATTGTTGTTGAATTGCCAAACCCCCCAATTATTTTGTGCAAGTTCCATAAGAATAATAACTACAACAAAGGTGTGATGAGTGGTGGTGGATGGGGGTTAGACAAAAAGCTTCTCCTTTGGCTGGCAGTCCACTGGCAAGGCATTAACTATTTAATAATGCAAAGCTGCGTTTAAACCGCTTTGTCAGAAAACCTTAAAGAACAGGCTAAGACATCACGGCCACACAATCTTCCCTTTCTGAACTTCTTAGGCTACAACAGAAGAGCTCTCATTAAAACAGCATCTTCAAAGATACAATGAACTTAAAGACTCTACAATCAAATGGAATGAGTTTAGTAAAAGCATTTGTCATCACTGTTTACTACAGTAATTAATCATCAAATTAAATGAGCAATTAGAGGAAAAAGCAATTATTATGATTTAATTTGTTTGAGAGAGCAGTCCTACCAGGCATGATTTAATGTCTAGGTAGATTGCAGAGTGAATATTTATTAGTCCAAAAGTGCTCCCCCTTGTGAATTGTTTGACAAGTGTTACATGCTTTTACTGCCAACATTACACTAATAAAGTGAACTGACTCTTAATAAAGATGCAGAATACATCAACAAATAGAGAACATTTCAACAGATTAACCCATCATAAGATCTGTTAAAATGTAGGGATTTATTAATAAACACTGATGTTTATACATGTATTTTTAGTATAATGAGCTTTTTTATCTCGTTATTCTACTTTTTTTTAATTTTACGTAACTTCATACTTTAGATTGCATTTTTAAATGTGCATGTAATATTTTTCCTTAATTTAAAAGTTACCACAAAAAAAGAAACAAAAAATTTACAATGTTAATGTTCACCTACATGGGATGAAGGCTTTAAGTCCTATCAGCAGTTTATTATTATTATTATTTATTAATAATACTATTATTATTGTGTGACATAAAGCAGTTCACCTCATGGGGGGCAGACAGGTTAAGATGACAACTATAACACTTACTTTAACAGTAAGCTTAGTAAACATCAGTTACTGGACACTTTGCTTGTGAAAATAAATTACTATTCACCATGACACAGAGAAAGATTTGACATATTTCTTACGCTTTCAAAATACTAGCCTTTCTATCAAAGTTTGTTCAAGAGCGATGTGTTGTAATTTGGTAAACATGAAGAACATACAGTACATTAACCTATGACGCAACAATGCGAGTTCCCGTAAAAGAAAGATTAAGCTTTAAAGGTAAATATCACACTGAACAGTACTAACAACATGAAAGTAACAATGAGTCGAGCATGGAAGCTTCTGCTGGTCTTTGGTAAGCAGTGTTACTTCACAGCATGCATGTGTAATAAATCTCTAGTGATCTGATTCTAATCCCTCAGATATTATGTATGTGTTTTAATATGTTTTACAGCTACTCTTTCTACTGGGGCTCATGGCCAGGATAATCAGTCTTGCTCTTTCTCTGACTTTAAGCAGATCAATGAACAACTCCAGGTAGCAGCTTTGTTAATTTTGCTACACTTAATATAATGAAAAACAATATCACATTATTAACAATATCACAATATCACATATCATCATTTTTGTGAAATTGGTATTTTCAATATTGATTATTACAGAAACAATGTGAAAATTATGATTTAATGGCCATATCCACATTTTTTCATCTCTTTGTCTAGAATCTGAAAATTTGTTTGGAAGAAAGACTTTTGAAGTGGAGCACATATGAACAAGCAGACATTTTTAACCAGTTGCGCACAATGTCTGACATCATCCAGAAACAACAAAACACTGGTAAAACAGCTGCTAACTTACCATTTAACAAGGTCGGGCATTGGACACATTGTATTTGACAAAGGCTCTACTAAGCAACTACTGACATTATGCCTTGTACATAACAGTACAGCACCCAAGTTTCACACTGTGTACCATATAGTCTATTACCTTTAAATGTACAACAGTTTAAGTGATGGTATATTAAACAAAGCATGTATGTCTACTGGTTAGATAGTTGGACTTAGTTGTAACCAGAAGGTTGCTGGTTCAGTTCCCAATGGCAGCAGGTAACAACCAGGGTGCCCTTGAGCGAGCAAGGCACCTTATCTTCATTTGCTCGCCGGACATGTGTTCACAACCCACTACTCTAATGTATGTGCACTTACTGGATGTGTTAAATGCAGAGGATAAATTCTCAGTATGGGACGCCAGCATGTCACTTTTTTACGTAATAAACAAATGCTGTTTTTCCTTACAGAAGTGCTGAGCTTACTGCCAGCAAACTGTTCTGCTCCAGCAGTGCCCAAGGATGGAGGCCTGCTGTGTGCATCTACTGGGGAAAACATCTACTGTAAACCAATGTGCAATGCGGTAAGCTGTGCTTTGCTCTCACTGTGTGTACACTGCTACCGCACCACCTCAAGACGCATTGTACGCTTTTAATTTTTCACATAGTATGTTCATATTTTAGACCTATTTTTCCTGGAAAATGGCATAATGTCTTGAACATACTACAACTGTCAGCTATAAACTGCTATAGTCAGCTATATGTGCTTACCTGAAACTACTGCCAGGCAGGATTCACACACTTAACTTTAGTATGATAGGCTACAACTGTACATAATTCTTTTGAATGATTTATATGTAAGCAAGATCTACTCCTATAGTAGTCATTAGGACACAATGTACAACCCACTGATTCATCAGCACCCCCTCGTGGACAACCCAAAAAATTGGGAAAATACTTCAAAATAAAATCCAGGACAATATAAAACAGCGACACTCCACTACCCTGGGAGTCAAACAAAATGTTTTCTTCTAAATATAATCTGTTCCACACAAACAGGGTTATGATTTCAACCTTTTAAGAAGATCAAGGCTATATGAGCAATGCAGTGCTGGCACCCAGCACAAATGGACAACACAATACATCGGTGGAAACAGGCTGGCTGACTGCACAGGTGAGCTCTGAATCCATCACACATGCACATTTGATTCACTTTGACATGTTGCTATATAATGATGAATCGACCTATAAAGTTCAGTATTCCTCAGTATTCTGGTTGGCATGTCTAGGTTTACTGAATAGGGTCCTTTAGCCTGAATAGGCTCTCTAAATAGCATGCTTACTATTAAGCTTAACTAGCCATACTGTAATCCACCTTTTCTTGACAACCGGAGCTATAACAACATCAAAAAGCAATAAGAGATGCTGTGGACTGTTGAGTCCCTGAGGCTTTATTCTATCACAAAAACGAGGGAAAAGCATACAGACTACACATCTTTAAAATGACATCCATTAATTTCTTTCTGCAGAGTCCCACTTTTCGGTGGCAGGAGCCCCGTCTGCCTACTTCCCTGAAGGCAAGGACTGTCACAAGACAAAGAGCGATGCACAACAAATGAAGAATATCACAAGCATCTTTCAGTCAGAGCTTATTAAGGCCGGCATTACTTCGTTTGATTCTTTCTGCCTTCTCTGTGGCCAGAACAATAATTAAAGCCAACAAACGGATAAAAAAACATTCCACATTTTCCTGTATCAAATAAATCAGAATGCTTCAACATGTAAAACAACATTTGGTTTTATTTAAATATATTTGGCTTAATAAAAGTAATGAGCAAAAGGGAAACTGTGTAAAGTAATTAACAGAAAATTAACACTTAATGATTTGAAAAACAGT
>JAZGTK010010507.1:0-16343 GCA_036877625.1 Ambastaia sidthimunki | reverse complement strand
CACACACACACACACACACACACACACACACACACACACACACACACTCACACACACACACACACACACACACACACACACACTCACACACACACACACACACTCACACACACTCACACACACTCACACACACACACACACACACTCACACACACACACACACAGGTATGCAGTGTTCATGACATACACAGGCAAGTTGTGGAGGTTAGAGATGCATCATGGGATACATAGAAAGGTGAACAAGGACCCTTGACATCCAAAGAAACAAAGACCTCCAGAACTCAGGCAGGGGGCAGGGTTAGGGAGCGAGGTGATGGGGGTCAAAAGTCAAGAGCAGATGAAGGTTGCAGACAACATGCACAAACAAACCAGTAGTAGTGCACTGAGAGCATAAGCAGTCGAACCCTCTCAGAGCAGATGAAAAGACGAGAGACATCTCACGGGGCGTAAGGAGGTGAACTGGAAGAGCCATCAGTGTGGCCTACCTTTGCTTTTCTTTTTTTTTCTTCTGAATATCAGCTAGGCAGGGCGTGAAAACTACGGAGCTCTGAGCCTCTGAGTGTGGAAAATTCTGACGGACACATCTGTCAAGATGCATACAAGTGGATTAGGTTTAGAGTTAGGCTTAAGGTTTAATGACCCATCCAGTCCTGACCCAGTACTGAAAACCACAACAGTAGGGTTCCGTGAGCCACAGTCCCATTTGTGTTCTCATAATGTTTAAATATTAAAAAGCTGAGGTGTAAAAATTACATTTAATTACCAAACCTCCTCCTACATTACCCATAATCCTGAAGGCAGCTCCGCCAATCGCCGTTACCTTAGAAATGGAAATTGTGCCGAAAGAGTTTAGAGGTGACCTGCCCACTGCCATGAAGATAGTGAACACACTGAAATACAGCCAATTTTAATAGTAATAGAATGTTTTACTTACAATTTGTTGTGCCATTATTTCTAATTTAATTACATCAACCACAATGCGTCTTGGGATGGGTAGTTTATTCCCACAGCTTTTAAACTTCAGTAACAATGTTTAGAATAGGATATTAACATAAAACTCTGACTATTTCTGCAGTATATAATATATACCAATATGAACAGTCTACAAATTTGTATGCATGGAATGCCCAAATAAATTCTGTATTAGCCAAAGAGTACAGTACACAATGCTGCATTTCCCACAATGCATTGCTGCCACAAAAGTGAAAAATTAACCTAAAGCAATTAAAAGCAAAATCTTCTACTGAACTGCCAAAGTTTCAAACCATTTTAATTTTTAATTTACTACCAAACAAGTTTAATTTACTGCATTTGCTCCTTTTACACGGGAGAAAATATGTGGAAAAATGACTTGTGGAACCCAGACTGCTGATAACGTGAGTCACTGTTACACTATATTATCAATGAAACACTAATTAGTGCTGGTGCTCTGATTGGCTCTGATATTAGTAGGTGGAATTTATCTGCCACAGCTGCTCATTTCTGCTATTCTGATTGGTTGATGATTTGGATGTGTCTCCAGTCCACCATGCAAGCGGCATGTTCGAGTTATCAATCATTATGTGACATTCTCTCTCCCATTCTCTCTCTTTCTGTCTCTAGAGTGTTGGTTGTGTAGTTGAGAGGTTTCTGTGCGGTTTTGTACCTTTTCCTTCCATTTCTGGCCGGCTTCATCCCTCCATCATCAGGGTAACTAATGAGGCCGCTCCAGTTGCCCACCTCCTCTCCTTTGAGGCGAGTAAACTGTTGCCCACTAGTGAGAAAACGAGGCAGGTCGTTTAAAGTTTCACGAACTCCATCAAGGCAGAAAAGTGTCAAACACACACAGGTTTGTATTGTTGTTTTGGCTGCATGTGAAGAGACCAGATCAGAAAAGAGTCAAAATCCACTGAAATCTGTTTTAACATGTTTGTCGTCAGTAAATTTCCTGAGAAATGACACGACAGGAAATACTTCAAGCAACCTTTACAAATACTGCAAGTAACAGCATTTACAACAACACAATAATCAAAGAACCTGCAGGTGCTGCTGTAGTGATTTACAGTATGAACGTGACTTTCCTTCATTTTCACACAGGCAGTACAGTACAGCTTCCCCTCACTGTCCTCTGATACACTACAAGATACAGAACCACCAACATTTGACCTAATGGCCTGTAATTAAAGCAGCTTTAGAGGGAGATTAAAAACAGGATTTAAAACAGGACAGATGTTTTCTCCCAAAACCTGCAGTTCATGAATCCAGTTACACTGAATAGCACAGACATCACAGTCATGTAGACATCAGCTTTATTTAACTTCCTCTTACACTGACCCGCACAAGAAATGAGAGAGAGAGAGAGAGAGAGAGAGAGGCAGTTAATGAAGAGGTCACAGCTGAAGATGTAGCTAAATGTCAATACTTTTTCTGCATAGACCAGCCACTTACTGAATCAATATCTTCAGACTGAGGAGGAAATTTAAGGCCTGGCTCAGAAGGGCTGAGGTTGATCCTAAATCTAGAACCAGCATAAATGGAACCTTAAATTAACCACAATAACCTTGTTTTATGTCCTCATATCACAAACATCTGTAGTCAGTTCTCGTCCTGATCAATTCACACAGTTCTTCTGCTCTGTTTACATACATAAGAGTGACATTTATTTTCAGTACCTGCCAAATGTCCTCTGCATTGCATGGCAGCTTTACAAATTTAGAAAAGTGTTGTCAGTTGGTGGAGGTTATAAGAGTGTTTAATGTTTCATTCAGTGCTGTGAATGCAGGAATAACACACACATTTGTCAGTGTGTTTGCAGACAGCAGTTACTGATCACAGCACAGCCGCAGTGAACATGTGTTTGTTACAGCTTCAGGGTTCAGCTGTGAATATCAACAGAATTACATTCACACACAGGAGACTGAAGGAAACCCTCAACATGAAATCGACCCTGTTTATTAGGTACATTGCTGGTGGACATTTTATCTTCATCAAATGCTGAGAGACTCTTTCTGTTTGGCTGATGTCACAAAAACCTCTTATATTTCAGCCCCTCCCCTCTTGTCATAAAGGCCACTTTTCATCATCCAACCAATTTCTGCTGTTTCTTCTTGAACTGTTTCATACATTGAGCTCAAGCTGAAGCCTCCATTTGCTTTGCATTTGCTCTCGTTGCTTCTGGTGGTACATCAGTCTAATGCATTCACTAACATTATCCATTAAATTCTGTTACATATCAAGCAAAACATTAAACCCCCCCATCCACTCCAGCAGATAGACCGTGAGATACAGGACAGCATTCATGTAATCTGTGGCCGTTGGCTCTGATGTCATGAATTCTGGGTGTGTGTTGAGGTGGATGTGGGGTGGGGGCAGGTGCGTGTGAAAAGCTTAATTCAGCATATGGGCATCTGCTGGGAGGCAGGAACCATAATGCACTGGGGCACTTCCTATGAGAGACGCCATTTTACATAGACAGAACACACACGCTCGCACTCAAACACCCCGTGATGCTCAGACGTATCACAAGGTTCCCAAAAAAGTCTAAATGATTCACCTTCCCAGACTTATCTGTAGTGTGATGTCATTTCTATTTCAGTGGCCCCAAGAAGGCGTGAAAAACCAGGTCTGATGAAACATAATTTAAATACAATATTAATCACTAGTGATTGAATCTAGGCTACAAGCTCATGTAGAATCAGAGGCTACATCACAGTCTTCCTCTATATTTCAGATTAGACACAACTGTAGAAGAATCTTCTGCAACAAGGGCTTTAAATGTGACTTTTTGCTGTCACACAGGTTAAGGCAAGATGTATGAGCTGATCAGAGAGGCTGAAGATAGAAAAACACAAACAAAGAAGAGGGAAAGCAAAACAGAATAGAAACAGGACTCAAAGCATCTGGCTGCATAGACAGTCAGTCAGAGACTGTGTATGACATGATTCAATGGATCTTAAGTTTTCAAGCCAAACTCATCACATATGAGTGTAATGTGACTAAAGCGTAAGAGCTCTGAAACAACAGCTGCATAACTGCTTTTGTTTCAGAGTAAAATTATTCCATTTATCACCATTTTAGGCACAAATTTTGCATTATATTTTATTAATTTCTTTAATATTCAAAGGTTTGTAGCATGCATTACTGTTATAAACAACAATTTTACCTTTTAATGTAGTTCTTGCCATAGAGGATTTGCTGCAATAAGGTGACCAGTCCAAAAGCACATATGAAAATAAAACAAAGAGATCTGTTTCCCAACAAATCTCTATTAGCTGTCGGGTCCGAGTAGCCCATCCTTCAGTAAGAATCAGAGCTGCTTAATAAAGACTCATGCAGGCACACCCGCGCGTGTTTACCGTCTGCCCGTGAAGTGCATCGCTCGGTATCTGACTCACGGATGCGCGCTCGGTCACCATAGCAGCTGTTTCCATTTAGTATCGCGACTGATTCATCTGGTCATGCATGTGTCAATTAAGCGACATCATGACTGTCCCTTACAGTAAATCTTGCATTTGCACGTGGATTATATTTCTCAGACCTATGAATAACACGTACAGACGCGACACTCCTGCGAGAGCGCGCACTCGGTGACGCGTATCACTCCCTCTCATCAGCACCATTAAGGACTGCAGACGCGCGCTTCAGTGATGCGGTGTGAGGACTGCAGACGCGCGCTTCAGTAATGCGGTGTGAGGACTGCGGGGACGCGCTTCAGTGATGCGGTGTGAGGACTGCAGACGCGCGCTTCAGTAATGCGGTGTGAGGACTGCAGACGCGCGCTTCAGTAATGCGGTGTGAGGACTGCAGACGCGCGCTTCATGGATGCGGCGTGAGGACTGCGGGGACGCGCTTCAGTGATGCGGCGTGAGGACTGCGGGGACGCGCTGAGCTGTGCTCTGCAGTCATTGTGTTCGCTCACAGAAGACAGTTTTGAGTCTAGCTGTTTCTGGCAGCTGTATAATTTATGTTTATAAATTAAAAAAAAGTTATAAAAACCATTTAAAAGGCAAATCGATAAAACTGCTACACGGTTTTTAGTGCTCGTTCCCCCAAGACTATTAAGTATGAATTTATTTCTTTATAGCGTGCGATCTTTCCATTGACCTGTTGTTTTTACGCTACTCATAATTATTACAAAATACATAATTGAAGACAGGACTTCGGCGATCAACATTATTTTCGAATGAAAAATTCGAATGAAAAATAGGCTATAGTTGAACAAAAAAGCTAAATCTGATAATGCAGCATGTCTTTTTACAATAATAGGATACACTGCACCTATTATATATCAATATCAAAACCATGTAACACATTTTCCTTTGTTTAAAATAACACCCTTATTTTAAACTGGTTATTTAAAAAACACGTATGAGAAGTGTGTGTGTGTTCAGTGAAACTCTGGAATATTTGTGTTGCAGAAAGTTCAGGTTACCTTCTACACAACACATCACTTAACACAACACGTAACTTTATGCGTCTTTTTGCATGCTATTGAAAGCAGCTAAAAATAATTCTAAGCAAATCTATTTTGTCTGTATCAGTAAATTGTAATAATTCTAAGTAGATGTACTGCGCTTTGGGGTAAATAAAGAATAAGAGACTGTTCAGCTGTATTGACTTTTACTGTCACAGGTGCAGCAGCGATGCAATTTAAAGATTGCACATTTTACTACAATAAATAAACTACACACAATATAGAGAAGAGTCACAGTGATACAAAAGCTCCTTTAGAATCAATGAGGCTATGTCTGATTTTCATTATCTGTTTCAAGAGATAATATTCGTGCACCGTTAGAAGTCATTCACATAACGCTCATCTCCGTTGAGAGTATAGAAACATGCGGGAGGGGTTTGGTGGTTGCACCGGAAGAGCGCCGGCGGTGTTTTAATGGTACACCAGCGGCTCTTCCGGCCTCTTTCGATCAGCTCTGAGGAAAGATGGTGAGTGTGAGAGCGGCTCACCTTTAAATCATCAAACATCTGACGCGCCAGCGGCGAGTTTTAACACAACAACTAACAATAACACAAACACATCAACTCACGGCCCACCATCACCTGCTATGTTCGCGATTTCACCATAAATGGCGTTTCGTAGGTCGGTTCTGTGAGTTAGCATGTAGCTTAGCCGTCAAGATGAGATCGATGTAAAACTGGCTCATTCAAATCTTAATAAAAGTTTTCAAAGGTAGTTGTGGTTAATCCGAGACTCTGGTTGGTTGTGTTAGATGTTTAGTCCAGTGCTTCATAATGACATGAATTCATGTGTGTTTTGTGGCATGATTTCAGATCGGAGCTCTCTGCAAACATCCGTAACCGTGTCTGAAAACCTAGCGAGTTTTCTACCTAGACAACATGTCTGTGCATTATTTTTGAAAAACCTATTGAGTTTATGCTGAAGACTGAGAGACAGTTGAATGAATGAAAGCAGTTGTGAAACCTGAACAGTGATGTGATGTTTTCCAGACGAAGGGCACGTCGTCTTTCGGGAAGCGTCGCAATAAGACTCACACTCTGTGCCGCCGCTGCGGCTCTAAAGCGTATCATCTGCAGAAGTCCACCTGCGGGAAGTGCGGTTACCCTGCCAAGCGCAAGAGAAAGTGTAAGTGTAACGGGACAGTATCCATCCATCCATGTGTAACAGGAACTCAGTCTTACCAGTGATGTTCAAAAATAAATGTCTGAACAAATGACTGTCCAGTGATCATGAGTGTAAACTGAGGTAGGCTGCAGTAGAATGCAGGTTATTGCGTGACTGTCACAGGACTGTCTTGTATTAATGGTTTAAACCTTCTGTGTTTGCAGACAACTGGAGCGCAAAGGCCAAGAGACGCAGCACAACAGGAACCGGCCGCATGAGGCACATGAAGGTCGTGTTCCGCAGGTTCAGGTCAGTCCAGTGTATTTAAATGTGTTAAAACTGCTTTAGAATGAGGAGTTTGTTTTCAGGCATATGTGACCTGCGTGAATAAATGTTTGCATCATACATGTGGCTTTACAATATTAACTGACCCGCAGGGAGAAAGTGTCGGTGCGGGGGTTGTTTGTAGAAATCTTTGTTTGTTCTGAAATGATACTGACACAGCTGCAGTTAGGACAGATTTACATTAACACTTGCTTACCGATGATGTTCAAAAACAAATGTCTGAACAAATGACTGTCCAGTGATAATGATTGTGTACTGAGGTAAGCTGCAGGGTTCAGTTTCCTGTTCCTGTGTTTGTGTCACTGTGTTCATTTAAGTCTGTGTGTGTTTTAGGAATGGATTCCGTGAGGGAACAGTGCCCAAACCCCGCCGGGCAGCTGTGGCTGCATCCAGCTCCTCATAAACTGTGTTTCTAATAAAAGTCATGTTTCAAATGTCTGTCTGAATGCCTCTTTCCTATTTGTCATGCAGGCAAATCTAGTTCTTTTCCAGCCATATAGAAACAGACTGTTTTGTCAGTATGTACCAGTCTTAACAGACCTTAAACGATGACCAAATTTATACGTTTCTGAAGCTTTGTCAAGTTAAATCAAGTTCAGCAGTAAGTTGTGGGTCCATCGTTTGCATTAGCTGTACAATACTGTCAATAAACCTGTAAATTTAAATTAAAACTTTATTCAATTCATCTAAATACATTTTATAAATACAATGTGTAGGGTGTCAAATCTAGCAGCCTCTTCTGACAACCAGTAACTGAGAATCCCGTGACACAAAACATACAAAAAGAACAAACAGAAATGTGAAGAGTTAAGTGCGTAAAACAAACTGTAGATTTGATTAAAGTGAGAACAACATTGTGTAAAGTGAATGAATTCAGTGAACAGAACAAAGCTGTTTCAGTTACAGCAGAAATATTCTGTGAATATCATTTGATTGTATGTGATTTAATGTGACGTACTGCAGTTAAAACAGCAAATGAGTGTTTTTCAAGTGCATAAACCCAGACCAAATAAATCTAGACTCAGCTCAACTGAAGTTCTGGAGTTAGAATGGCTGAATTGAGTCATGTTCTGGAGTTCTCCAGTCTCTATGGAGTGCAGGTTCTAGACCCAGTACTGTTTGGAAGTGATGGGGGGTGCATGGTGTCTGTGTTTGGGAATGTGGTTCTGAGTGACGTAACTTGGGTCATAGTAATCCCATTCCAGAGCGGATGCCCAGGCTGAGCCCGGGAAACCGTCGCTGTCCACAGAGAGGATCCGCAGAGACACGCCTATATAAACAATTCGGAGATTTCAAAGAACGGAAACTTCAATTACAAACACAACATGATCCACTTTCACTGTATGAGAACAACCTGCTAAACTTCTAAATTCCACAGAAGAAAATTATGAGGGATGTTTAATAGAATCATGAAGTATTTAAACTTTAGCATCAAACTTTACATATAACTCACACTTGCATCATCTTGTATCCAGTAGTTAATTTAATAATATCACAAAGCTGAAATAGGTAACAGGACCCTGTCTTTTGTGATGCCTCTTTACTCCACCAGACATTTAAAGAACGTTTACTTTCACACATTCCAATAACGTCACACTGACCTGCACTGGCTCCAAAGTCACTGTCCAGTCCGGTGCCTTCAGCAGTCAGGCTTGATGATGGCATATAACAGGAGTTCTCTGGTGGGATGCTGCTGGCTGACTCACATTCCACACGGATCTTATCCAGGTCCATGGTGCTGCTTCTACGCATGGAAACCATCGGCATGGAAAACTGTAACCAGTGCAGATAAACAGCTGCGTTACATTACTCTCAGAGGGGCAAGTTTAAACTTAAAAAAATGTCCCAGTTCTAGCCAAAAGCAGAATCTGTTTTCACATCCATCTACCAGAACGTCTCACACAAGCACAGTGGTTCTCAAACTGAGGGCCACCAGAGAGCCAGAAGATCATGAAAACAAGCCACCAACCAGCAGAACTGATGCTCCAGCACTGTGTCATTTAATTAATTCTATCTTTCAAATTGATTTGTGTCAGGAAACCTTTGGGGGGCAGAAAGGGGGGCTTTTTACACAAGGATGGGGGCTCAGGTTAAACAACTTTGAGAATCACTTCACTAGTGTCCTACAGTTTTCCTTAATCCCGTACCCCGTTTGGAGTCACATGAATTGCGGGTGAGTTCGGTGGCACCGTGTTTATTCGCTCCGTTTCCGAATCGCTCGACTGCAGCAGAACCGGGGCGCTTTTCCTCCAGTTTGGCACACGCAGTGACCCAGATCCGGGGAACGTCGCCCCGTCCGGGTGTAGAAACGCGCCGCGCTGTCCGGTGGCTCTTCTCTCCGCAGAGGAGGTCAAGGACGACGTGATCGGTGGCGCCAGCATCGGTTCCGAAACCGAAACGTAGTTGGTCTTTCTGTGCGGACCGAACAGACGCTCGTCAGAAAAGCGGGTGATTCTCTGGCGGGACAGACACGAGTGCATGAGCGAGATCTCGGACCCGCGCCGCTCTCTCTTCCTCCGGGTGAACAGATACAGCTTATAGCCCACAAACAGACAGTTGATGAGCAGCAGCAGAACCACACAGGGAATCAGAACCAGGATCAACAGGGCCAAACTGGACACCGGGAGGCCCTCGGGAAAGCTGGGTGAGGGCACAGCCGATCCCAGCTGCGACATTTCATCCCAAATCAAGTATGCGCGAAGAACTTTCCTTAATATGATCACCGATTATTAATGTTTTGTTATTATAATAATGTAAAATAATATGAATAAAACGTGTAAAAGTGACAGTCGACGGTGGATTCACAGGTGCGCTCCATTCACATCAATTAATCGCGACTCCGCGCGAGACTTTTCAACCCTTTAAAATGAATAAAATACAGCAACATCACGGTCTTACCTGACAGATGAGAAGCTCTGTGACCCGTTTGCTCGTCTGTTCTGCTCGCCAGAGCTCAAAATGTTCAGTTTGTAAGAGTTTCTGCAGGGCGTCTGTCTGAAATGAAGGTTAAAGAGTTTCAGCTGAGCTCAGATCAGTGCTGCTTTCCATCTGCGGCCCCGGATATATAACTGCAAAAACAACATGACAACCACATCGCCATGAAAAACAGAAACTGCGAACAATGATGAAAGTTAAAGTGTAGGTTGAAGTGTATGATACTGTATTCAGTGTTTCTGCTGCTTGTGTCGGTGAAGTGCACATGATATCCAGAAGATGCCGCTACACGCCACACAGAAGCGCAAAGCGGAGGAAATGCACCCAGACTAACTGATTTATATCAACAACGTTTTCATATCCAAACTACACTAAACATACACAACTGATTCCCGTTATTAAGACAAATCAAGCCTTTTAGATGGTTGTGTGAGTACTTACATGTCTTCTTTCATTCTGTGTGCATTTATCCAGTGATTCACAAATGAGGGATTTTTCATGATGATCTGGTCTGTGTTGACACTGAAATACGGGAGAAAAACAAAAAGGCAGAAAGTTGTTTTGTGCTCCATAAGTGGCTTATTTGCATAATGCAAATGTTAACATTTACTAAAGCAAACTCTACACTTCATATTTAGCATGGACTGTTTTAGAATGATCTGAGATCAGGATTCATGTCTTCTCACGGATCTGTCACGTTGCTAATAAAGCTCTTCTGACCCTGAATAAGAGTTTGCCAGCTGAAGCTGTGAAGATGATTCATGAAGCTCTGACTGACACCAGACAATGTTCTTCTCACTCAGACATTCACACATTCCCTGTGAGCTACTGTCTGCTGTCAGTCTCTGCACTCAAGTTACTGACACACTGATCATTAGATAAACTCTGAACACCAGAACAGAACATGATACATTTACACAAACTGCTCTTACTGACTGTTCTTTACAAAACACACTGTTCCCAAGTGAGAAAAAGACAAAAAAATCATCTTATGATTTCATTAGCATACTTTTAGAAGGACTTAAGCTTTGTAGTATTGAACATGTCCTCATATAGTCTTGAAATTCATTAGCATTGAAATTCATTAGCATAGGCAGAACAAACTTTTTCTAACATTAAATATATTTATTAAAGTAGGATATAGAGAAAGATTAACTGTATTCATATCCAATGATATATTCTTTAAAAAATATTTAGATGATCAATAATATTGCTTTTTCTCTTTTATTGACTCATGCATGTTTCTAATGCATGGATTGTGGTCTACAAAGAAGGAATCTATACAAAACAAACGATTATTTTTTGGTTTGATATCATGATTAATCAGTCGACCAAAGACTACAACCACGAAATGACAACTATTGTCAATAACAAAAGTTTATTTCTCATTATAAAACATGCATTCCTCTTACATGTCAGGTTACATAAGAAATTCACATCTCAGTATAATCTTTACAAATGATTCATTGGAACATGACAGAAATCTCTCATAGAGACTAAATCACTGACAGTTCTGTACGCAAGTACAAGGTCGTCATGGATACAGAAGTATGTTAACACTTCAGAGTAGCACCTCTGCGTGGTGTAGAAATACAGGTGTGTATTTAGTGTGTAACATTTCATCTTTGTATATGAATTATACAGATATTAAATACCTGTGTGTATGACTTGTGTGAGTGTCCTACCTCACACCTGTGTGTGTGTGTGTGCCTCACAGAGACAAACAACTGACGTTACGTCCGTCAGTGAAATTAGTGTGTGTCCACTTGTGTGTGTGTGTGCTCAGTAGTTAACATTGTCCCAAGCTGTGTTTGATTATCTCTTTGCTACTCGGTGGAATGCGATCGGGGAAAACCACTTGAAACTTGACCAACAGGTCTCCACGCTGGGCGGGGTTCGTCGCTCTGGGTAGCCCCTCCCCTATGAGACGTCTCATTGATCCTGGCTTTATGACATCACTGCATGGGAGGGGCTTCGTTTGTCCATCAAGGGTAGGAACATTAACTGTGCATCCACAAAGAGCCTGAAAAGAAACAAAACAAAGAAACGATAAATATTTTGTCGCAGGATGATCTTTGATATGTAGTAATATAAACAATCACACATCCACATGCTTCATTTAGACTCGACTTTATTGTGTGTACACTGATCTCAGCTACACTGTCCAAAAAAACTGATCCTCTAACAGTTTTCCTCCTACCAAGAAGCTTTGTGAGTCCTGAACTGTTATATCACAGACTGCAGTATTTTGGCAGGAGATAAACCAGCAGGAGTGCTATAATGCTCCTCTGGCATATGTCATAAGATCTAATCCGTTTATGCATATAATGTGGTTTGGTTTTATATAATGTGAAGAACTATAATGAGCCGAATGCGGGTGGAATGTAGGTCAGACAGATTGAAAATTCACGTTATGCAAGAACAGAAAAGAGCTGCTAATCGCTCCCATTTTTCACTGATGCTACAGTCTGCGGGGGACGAGAGCGAGTGGGTGTGTAGAGAGAGAGAGAGATTTGTTTAGAAAGTCAGAATGGAAATGAGATGAAAGAATGGAAAGATCAATGGTTTACGTAAAGATCTCCTGTTTTTTAAGGGTCGATGCCAACAGCCACATCTAAAAAGCAGCCGATCTATATAAGATACACTTTAAAGATAAAAAATAAAATGTCTACAAATAGCTGAATTTCATTTTTCATCTTTTATTTATCGGTTAAGGATAAACTAGGTAATATTTGGTAGGAATGTGTGTCATTTATTGAAAAACTCAATGGTCAACCACTATCTCTAATCTAAGAAACAATCGAGTGATGAGGGCGATATGGCAAAAAAAAGACTGAGTTCTGGTGAGAGGAGGAGAGAATGACAGAATGTGTGTGAGTGTGTCAGACGATGCTGAGTGCTGAGGAGGTGATGTAAGAGACGGGAGGGGGAGTGTGTGTGAGGCTGCGGGGGAGAGATGCTAAATTTAGACGCTGCTCTCTGCAGAGGCTTATGGAGTACCAGAGACTGCAAGGGAACATTTCGTACCACACACACATAAACGCATCTCACCTCTCGCAGAGTGATGATGGAGGTGTACACAACATGCGAGCCGTCTCGTCTGAAATGGGCGTGCTGCTTCTCTTTAATAACAAACACCAGGTCTTTAGGGGCGTGGCCTAGCATCTGATGGCCCTCCTTGGGAAAAGTGATTTTGGTTCCCTCTTTCCATCCTTTCTTCACCTCGACGTCGAACGTGTGCTCTTCTGGCCTCAGCGTGTGTTTGTCTGTCTGACGAAGGCGTGTCACTTTCACACGCTTTGTCACGCCTGTCAGAATGTCCTCCAGTGACACCAGGAGCTCGTGGACCTCGGCTACGCCCGAAGGCTTGTGCCCGGTTCGGTTGCCATGGTGACGGCTGAGGTGGGGAAGGGGATTTTGCAGGAACGGGTTAAAGAGGTCATCATCGGAGTCAACTTCAAAGTTGAAGAACATGCGGCAGGAGTGGGCATCAGCCTTTGATGAGCTTTGATTAGGGTCACTTTTGTTGACTGTAGAAGCTACACCCTCTTTGCTCAAACCTAGAGAAGATAAAACAACTGTTAGAACAACAGCTGTGTGTGGAAGATCTCTTTGGTGAATAAAAACTGGATAAATATTTAATCATATTTTTGTGTGTCTGCAGCAAAATGTGTGTGAGAAATGCCCTGTTGACATTTTAAAGCTTGTGTGTTTCGAGTGTGTTCTCACCTTGTTGATCATAAATGCCGCGTTTCTCTGGGTCTGTCAGAACATCGTAGGCTTGTGCGATCTGTTTGAATTTGTCCTCTGCGTCTGCGTCTGGGTTCTTGTCAGGGTGGTAACGGAGCGCCAGACGCTTGTACGCCCGTCTGATCTCCTCCTCATTAGAGTCACTCGGCACACCGAGCACAGTGTAGTAATCCACACACTCCGGAGAGGACGGAGGACTGGACACCTCGGGCTCCTCACGCACCTCCTGCACACACACACACACAGATGGAAGAAGTTTAGAATAATATTGTCTGTAGCTTTTCTTAATTCATCTATAATCCCAGGTGATTCTTGTCAGTTGGTTCAGGCAGGAATATCACCACCTTAGACGCTGACTAGAACATGTGTAAATCAATGCCTGATTAATTCTTTTAATTTTTAATATTTTGTTACATCTGAGGAGACATGACAGACAATAATGAACCCAAAGTTCAAAACTTTGCCATCTTTGCACAGGTGTTAAAAAAGTTTACAGGCAGAAAAGTTGATCATTGAATGTTAATATTATTAATTATTATATTTAAAAACTAAAAGCACTACATCCAAAACCTACTAAAACTACAAAATCAAGGTGCCGGCACACAAAAAAGTGTGTTGAAAGTACAATGAATCGACACGTGTATCTGTATTCTTGACTATATAAGAAGCACTCAAGTCTGTGGAGGTATATTATAATACCTACAGTAAACACAGATGCGTGTGCAGGTGTCAGTATTTCATGTAAAGATGACGGCATCTTCTCACCTCTGAGGTCCAGTTCTCCTCGCCGTGCATCACTCGCACTTTACACTTCACATTCTTGTGTTTGACGCCGAACTGAGTCCAGATGAGAACCATGATGATGAAGAAGATGCTGATGCTGCGGTGAGCGGAGCTGCTGTCTGCTGCATCTCCCTGCCGCGCTGCTCGCGCTTATATACCCGCGCTCCACTCACAGCGCCCACGCCGCGTGCGCGAGCTTCCCCGGACACGCCCATTTTCACGTACACGGCAGGGATACCGCGCGCCCACCAATCCACGCGCGACGCGGTAGCGGGTGCGCGGAGCTGCGCGCGGATGTAGCTGCCCATCGCTCCATGTGGAGCAGCGCTTCCGGTACTCACAGCCCTCCCTCCATCCCAAACTCATCCTCTGCCAGATTCCTGCAGCAAAACTGTGAATGAAACAATGAATTTCCGCAAAGAATAAAACGAAGACAGGAAATGACAGAGAACGTGTTTTAAAGGGCAATATGACAGTTTACGGTTTCCTCCTTTTTCTTTCACTTTCAAATACTTGTCACTTTTGAAAAGATTAAAATACCGAGTCTGAGAGACAGTGTGTAACACAAGATATTAACAGTCTGTGGTTTATCACTTACATTAATATTTAAGCTGTTTAAACATAAACCTGCTCAGGGAGTCCCAGTATAAAAACTGCATTTTCTCTTGGCGATTATTGGACACTTTATAATAATTAGGAGCAAATGTAACATTAATACATTATGTAATGCTTAAGAGCACAAATAAGAAAATATCAATAGAAATATATGAAATATAGTTAATTGGTTGAGAAGGTCTGTCAGTTTTATGATTAATGTTTGAACAGTTTTTAAATATGATTATTCACACACATGTACACAATGTCCTTTAGTGTCAGAGTTCAGTTAAAAGCTTCACCCACTTACAGATAGTTAACAGTGCTGGTTATGTGTTAACAGTTTATGTGCTCGTCTGACTGATAATAATGAACTTCCCGGAAATGAAACGCTTTGCTCGTTTATATTAAACGCAGCTCCGGGAACGTCGCGTTACGTAACGTACGTGCAGGTGAACTGCCGCGAATTCCTGAGTACATAAATGGCCATATTTCCTTATTCTCGAGCTTTCAGCCAATCACAGACGAGAGATGCTTCAGGATTCCCGCTGCTACCGGAATATTGGACAAATTTGGTGCGGATATCCATATCTGATACGTCATCTCCTCAGACAGATTCCCTCTGTTTCAGAAAGAAGCAGGAAAGTGTGAAATCTGCCTCGGTGTGTCTGAGGGAAGATGAATGTGAGTGTTTCTGTGAGGACGTCGAGGGAACATTGTGTTAACACTGCGGTGGGGACGTTGAGGAAACGTTGTGTTAACGTTGCGGCGGGGACATTGAGGGAACATTGTGCTTGTGAGGTTTAACTCTCGGCAGGAGAGAAGTCGTGATCCCGCGCGTTTAATAATACCGCTGGGCGCGTGACCGGCGGAAGTCCAGCCGCGTCTGATAATGTGCGCGCGCAGAGGTCTGTTATTCACGCGCGGCGAGTCCTTATTATCATCGACTAAAGGGTCTTATTTAATGTCTGGATAAATGAAGACACATCTATCACACAGAGATTAAAGAAACATGTGCAGTAAGTTACTGAAACAGCGCTTTTTATGTAAAGAATATACATCTCCCATTACATGTAACCAAATATATACAACATGCTCTGAGGCAACACAAACTGATGCGACACATGAATGTAAGTCTTTCTGGAGAAAAGCATTTGGCAAATGCATAAATGAAACTAAAATAGTTGGGAGCAAATGTATTCTGATGTTCTGGGTGGTTGTTTTAGCTCAGCCGCCCCAAAAATCTCTATATTTCAGTGAGTAAGTCTGATCCTGAATCTGTACCTCATCCAGTACCATTATATACCACACAATCACTGTACCTCATCCAGTACCATTATATACCACACAATCACTGTACCTCATCCAGTACCATTACATA
>JAZGTK010010506.1:0-11379 GCA_036877625.1 Ambastaia sidthimunki | reverse complement strand
TTTGAGGTTAACTTTATTCTACAGAATGGATTCAAACATCATCAAATGTAAAAAACTGGTAAAAGTTCTAACTCACTGTCAGCTAAAAGCATAATTTTACAAAAAGTTTAATAAATAAACACAGGGCACATAGAGCAAAAGACAGGCGTTTTATGAAATCTGCTTAAGTTTCTGCAGACCTGCCTGCCAGAGAATCATTCAAGTAACAAAACCATAAATCAACATCAACACCTTCTGTTGAGATATTTTTCATCCTGTTGATGTGCTGGAACAATCAAGAGGACAACAAGTCCAAACAGAACATCTCGTTCCATACAGTTATAGTTCTGCTCTACAAACGACAAATTACCAAATGAAGGGGAAAACGCAGCTCTTACTCGACACTTTCTCTAATAAACAAACAGTCTGAGGGAGGGAGAGACCTTTTCACCTAAAGCTCTATGTTCTACACGAGTTAATATTAATGATGAGATACAGTGCATTAAGAAAATATTCACACACCCTCTTTTAATTTTGTTATGTTGCAGTCTGATACTCTAATTGTTCAAACTCTTTTTTTCTCAATAATCTACACTCAGTATCTCATAATGACAAGGTGAAAACAGAATTTTAGAAACACCTTTAAATTTGTTAAAAAGAAAAAATACAAAATCACATTTCTATAAGAATTCAGACCCGTCACTCAGAGTTGAAGCACATTTGACAGCAATCACAGCAAACACAAGTGTGTGTGTGTGTGTGTGAGATTAACAAAACACTTTTACCATGAACTATGAAACATCTTCCCTAATAACCCACAAACAGAGACAGACATGAACCTGACGAGCAGAGCAGAGAAAACAGCTGGAGGAGAGAAATGGAGACGGACACAAGCTTGAACACACGGAGGTCACGACTCCTATTTAAGAGTCAAGAGACTTTAATGAAACTTCTGATGAACATGAACCCATTACAAACTGCTGTGACTGTTTCACTCGCTGTAAATTATGAGTGTGTGTGTGTAACATTCTCCAATCTCTAAATAAACAACATAAACAGAGCAATCCAGACAGCCAGAGAGGAAACACAAATATCTGATGAACATTATAAATCACACATTTCAAATCAGAGAACTATTCATTTAATCTGTGTAATGCACAACTAATGCAAACTCACAAACTCACACTCACTAGTTTATCAGTCAAGAAGACAGAACTTTCATCCTCTTGACCGAATGAAAATCATCCCAGTTACTAAAAATAAAACAAGGAAAACGATTTATTAAAAGACTTTGGATCCAGTCCATTTCTCTTCTTCAAACAGCACCCAGCGTCTGTTCAACCTCCGACTGCGACCCGTTCACCACAAAATCTCTGACATGCTAATCTGTTGTATTGATCTCAATCAAACATGAAATGAAATACTGACTGAACGCTCTCTTCCAGCTGCAGCAGAAACAGTGAAGAGTGTTCTCAACATTTTCACTCACAGTCTGAGAACAGAAGAGAGCCGGTACGGTTAAATTAAAACATATGAATTTCATTTAGGATGAATTATAAAGCAGGAGTGTTTTAACCTATTGAACATGTGTAAGTATACCGGCTTGATACATGTTTAAGCCTGAGCTGTTCTCAGCAAAACCTTCATTATGTTGTTGCACAAAACACACAACAGCTTTTTGTTTTGTGAATCTACTGACCAACAAAGAGTTATAAACATTTTTATTTTCCCCTCACAATTTCCTTTACGTCTCAAGAAACGCAACAACTTCCCAGAAGCACTGAGTGTGACAGACTCTCAAACAAACTCCAAAAACACACACAGACAAGAAAACACACAAACACAGATGGAGAACAATATGCTGAGAGAATGTGTGAGATACGCAGAAATAACAGTGACATGAAGGTAAAAAACTAAAATCTGAGACTGCACACACACACACACACACACACACACAGTAAGAGGCTACAAACATTCTCAATTAACTTTTAAACTCATCAATAGTTCAAGCACTAATACACATGCATATTCAGTAAAGGCCTCACCAGGTGCATTATGGGTATCAATTCATCATGTCTTCCAACCTCCATAAAACAGAACTGGTACAACCTTACAGAGATCTTGGCTAATATATTTGTGTTTTTAGTGAGTCAGATGTATTCCCTCCTCTCATCTTCAACACAAAGTTGTTCCAAAACCCAGTGAGCTGCCTACATAAGCCGCCTTTCAATAGTGCTCTTAAAAGAATGTTCAAAAAGTTACGAACACACTGCAACAGATGAATAACACAGTGCAAAATATTCTTTCTGTAATTCATTTGTTACAAAAAGTATTTAAAAACTTCAAATAAAAAACTGACTGTATGGAATATTTGAGTGTGTCTAACGTACTTCACCTGAGTTACACGCATGACACACAGATGCGTGTAAAGTGTGATGCTGTAAGTCCACAGATGATCACTAGAGACTGAAACTGAGCTCATGCAGTGCTTCAGTACACTGTTCAACATTCCTGTCTAGCAGCATCTAATGGCCACATAAAAGCATGTATTTATTACTCCAGCTACTCCAGATCACCTGCAGCAAACCCAACACTTTCACAGAGATAGAGGTTTAAAAAGAGCCCAGCAGCAGCCTTAACACTGTGTGTGTGTGTCTGATAACAATCCAACAGTTCAGATTCTATTCTAACTAATGAGAGCTCAACAGAAAAACAACCAAATGTGATTAATATTAGAATTCATTGCTCAGTCTCAATTATCTATGCAGCTTTTTAGGACCATTATTGGCTGAGCATGTCCTGAACTAAAGCCCAAGTTTGAAAAGCCACTTATCGCCATGTTTCAACTGCATCAGAACTAAATAAAAAACGTCACATCTAGAGACAAAAGCTCCAGCCAACTTATCAATCCCAACTATCAGCATTAGCACAACCGACAGCAACTCACATTCTGCACAGAAACGCCTCTCAAAATGACACACACGCCTCCGTCTCAGCTCATTGGCTGACTAATTAACCGACGCCCACTTCATCTCTGACACATCAGCTCTAAAGGGTTTTGAGTCTGAGCCTAGAGACGTCTGGCTAAAAAAATGAGCTCATAATTGAAAATTGTCACCACAGGCTGATGTAAACGTAGTCCTGAAATATTTACGAAGCTGAAGCATTCATTATTTAGTCTCTCTGTAAAGAAAATATTATGCTGTAGCCGTTTATTGCAGAAGGTTTTTGCTGCTGGCCTAAACATTTCAAGTCAATGTGAAATGTGTTTACAACTGATTTTATTTTGTAACGGCCAGAGGATCATTTTAAAATGTCATGTTCAAAACCTCACATACTGCAACGGTTTCATCATTTTGGACTTCTATCTACAAGTATGGGCTGCAAATAAGTATTAAAAATGCGAACCAAGTAATGCAAGAAAAAATTCTGCTTCGTGAAAATCAATAAAAAAACAAAACAAACAAACATAACAAACTTAAAACTGTACAGTGATTTAGGAAAAGCCCCACAGCAAATCAGCTGCCCAGTGTCGCATGTTTACACTCATAATCTCTTGCCTGTTAGAAAGGGCCAAAGCCCGGATGGGAGGTTAAAGTGTTAGTTGTTGTAGTCAGGAGTTACAAAGACTGCCGAGACCTCCAGAGACACCTGACAGCATCTACACACACCTCAACATGAAGCCCCTCAAGAGAGGATGAAAAGCCACACAAAGATACGGGATAATCTGCCCAGCTAACAACTGTAGATTGTAAGAATGTTTCCTTAACATATTCATTAAGTACCAAAAAGGTAAACATGTTATTTTAAAAATTATAGGAACATTCAAAACGTGTTGTTTTAATTTATTTAAATTATTATTTAATTTAAATAATAATTAATGTTATTGCTTAAATATTATTCAGACTAATTTTAATTCTGTAACATTTTTAAAACGTTACAGTAACTGCTTTACTTCTACTTAACATTTGGAATCAGCAGGATTGAATCAGCACATCACGGGTTTCAGACGACAAACATCTGACAGCAAAAAAAGGAAAATGCTGAAGACTTAATAAAATAAAAATAAAAGGCCTAAAATCTTTTGGCTTCCAGGCAGAAAAACCCCTGAAAACATTTGAAAGACCCTCTTTGCCACAGTCAGTGGTCTTTGGTTCAGACTGTAAGCCAACACATTATCTGTTGCACTTCAAGAGGTTTGGGACACATGTCAGGCTTTGGCCTGTTTGCTGCTCCATCAGCTTCTTCCGCTGGATTGCGATGTCCTCGCTGGCTGCATGCAGCAACAAACACGCAGCACCACAAGTGCATTTAGAAACGACTGTTTCTTACCAGACAGATCAGTCTAATCAGAATCTGCAGCAGTGAAACTGCAGTGAGTGATTTCTGAGAAACTCTGATGAAAACAGTTTTGAATATTTGCTATATGTCTGTTCTGTGTGTGCGTGTTGAAATGTTGCTTTGGATAAAAGCGTCTGCCAAATGTATAAATGTTAGCATGTGTAAACAGCAGAAAAACAAAGTGAATCAAACCATCAACACCACAAACACCAAAACACTCCCACAGCCAATCAGCAACAGGCTCCATCTTTATTTTATATGTAACCTTTCTTTTAATTTAGTTCAGAGCAACCACACCTAAATGATACCTGGTATATCCACCAAGCATTAGTAAAACTAGTAAAACACATTAGTAAAACTTAAACAGTGAGTCTGGAAGAAATCATTGCTGTTTGTGATCATTTTCTATCTTAGATGTTCTGGGGTTGGTGAGCAGAAAAACCAGACACAGGGGAACGTCACTGGTGTGTTCTGTGAGGGCTAAATATAGCTGACAGATCCTTTCAGAGAGCCGTCAAGAAGTGACGCTGTTGAGCGTGCTGCCTGGCTAACACACTTTCCCAAAACCTTCTGCAATAAAATCATCAGTCCAGGAAAGAGCTCAGCCTTCTCAAAACAATGACTGTACAATTCAACAACAGCCCTCTAACATACAGCTACATGAAATATTAATCCACAAAAACTAGCGGTAATGTTTGTATTTCTCCACTGTAGCAAAAGCAACTGCAGGAAGAATCCATGAGAAACTCACACAGACAAACACAGTGAATAATGTTTGAGTCACAGAGTTATTATATATATATGGTATATATCATCTTCATTCCAATGCAGGTTGTTTAATTAAACCAACACTTAATAATGTAAAATATTTATGCATTAAAGCTCCTGTAGTATCATTTTCACAAAATAGATCAAATAACAGAATTAAAATTATTATACTGCAACAGGCAAAGTGTACTGAGACAATATCAGACCTAAAAGCGACCAAAAAGAGATTTGTGACCACAATTCAATGTGAACACAGATGAGAGATCACCATTAAATGAACAATTTTAATTATTAAATTAATTATTTAATTTTACTTGTAGTGATTCTTTTTTCCCAGATTGTAAAACACATGTTGTAAAATGTTGTTATATTACTTTCAGTTTATATTTTATATATTATTTATATTAAATATATATACAAACTTAAAGCATTGTTGCTTGGCGTAGTTCAGTAAGTTGTCATATATATAATGTAAGTGTGATAATAAAGTCTAGGTATACTTTTTGGATCACTGTATAAGCAACAACAATGATAAATGTTCATCATAATCACAGTTAAAACAACAAGACTGCATTTACAAATTGACCAACTTGTGCAACCATAAACATTAAAATTGGAGGTAAATACACTGCAAGACTTTGTGCTTCAGTGTGGCTGCTCACAACATTCATTTACTGCAGCCAGTCGATCCAATTTCCTCCCACCCCATAAACAAGCAGCCGTTACACCGGCCCATTCCCACCATCACACTGCAGCTGCGAGATCTTTTCAGAGGCCAAATCACCATTGATCTGTGTGTGTTAGCAGCTCATGGAAATCACTCACTATAGCAGCGGGAGCCACGTTTCTGCTCCATTTCAGTTTCAGCAGCAGCCTCAGCAAACAGAGCTGTCGGTGCTGTCGCGACTCCTGACCTCATCGCTAAGACAACAGAAACGCAGAAGAACTTCAGACTGACATGAGCAAGTGAGGGACAGATTACCGTAAAGACCTCCAAACACTGCCAAAGCAGAAGAGCCACGATTAGAGAAGAGCCACGATTAGAGAAGAGACACGATTAGAGAAGTGACACGATTAGAGAAGAGCCACGATTAGAGAAGAGCCACGATTAGAGAAGAGCCACGATTAGAGAAGAGCCACGATTAGAGAAGAGCCACGATTATCATCTAGTACACGTCTTAAAAAATAAAGTTAAAGAAACATGAGTTACAATTGTCAAATTCTATTACAAATGTGAAATGTTACTGAAATGTACTGAAATATTGACCAACAATTTTAGAGACTTCAGTCTTTCCACATTCCAGCAGACAGAACCTGCACTGCTGGATCCGGCTGCCTGCAGGAACAAGCAATGCAGTTTTGAGTGATGTCATCTGCCTTAAGATTTGCCTTAAAGGGACTTTGGAAACCTGAAACCAGTCTAATTATTCAGGCTCTCCTTTAGAACCATTTTAAAAATGTCATTTCAAACATCTCTAAAAATAAACTGTTCTGAGCTGTGCATAACTATTTAAAAAAAAAGACATTTTGCAGAAGGTCTTGGGGTCCGCAGCGGATCACAGGTACGTCAGCGTATCCAGCGGGATTAGCATGCTCTCCACCACCCCTGTAAACTGAGGAACTCTTGTGTCACAAGCACAATTGTTGAGAAGGCTTAGACTAGCTAAATCCCCCGCCTGTGGTCTGACACAAGCCTTCTACAGAGACACGAGCCGGCCCCTCAGCAGACGTCCCTGAGGGCACGTTACGAAGCGCAGAGCAAACACGCATTATGACACGGATGTGCAGAGATAAGCAGAACATTGTTTTTCCTTGTCTTTGGTGATCTGCA
Source organism: Ambastaia sidthimunki (assembly GCA_036877625.1). Taxonomy (NCBI): domain Eukaryota; kingdom Metazoa; phylum Chordata; class Actinopteri; order Cypriniformes; family Botiidae; genus Ambastaia; species Ambastaia sidthimunki. Next base: position 4,460 of record JAZGTK010010506.1, on the reverse strand, counting down.
ATGTTTTCCAGGCTGCTGCATGTTGCACCAGGGGCTGCAGTGGTTGAAACTGCAGGGAATGCGGCCGAGACTTTGGGTTTGTACCGTAACTGTGTGCATCTATAAATGAACTAAAAATAAAATCTTCATGATGATTTACACAGTTCTTTAGTCTCATTCATGTCACCAGAACTTTGCCTGGATGATTTTTTGCCCATCTTACAACACAATCAAACAGTTTCAGCAGGTCAGCGGAGTCAATACTGCATTAACATCATATGAACCCAGATTCCTGCAGAACTCACACTGTCTAAAGCAGAAGACACAACAATCCTCACTCAGATTCACACATCACTATCACAAAACCATGTTTTTCATCAGCAGTTTCATCTCACAGACGCATTAGAAGAAGAATTCAGCACAATCTCACTGTCAGCAGTGCAACAGACCCAGAACTGAACAGAACCCATCCAACACACTGAAGATCCAGCACATGTAAAGTAATAATACACATCAGATTCACTCTTTATATTCAACATACATCTAGATTTGGGTATTTGCTCTGAAACCACTTTAAAAGTATGATATGGGTTTTGCATTAAATTTATGGAATAACCATTTATAGAAATCAACATTTTTGCTATAGAAGTTCGAACAGAGAAACTGTTCTTTAAAAAACCTGACATTAAAATCAATGACACACTCAAAATGTGCTCTACTAAAAAGTGCTCTACTGAAAACTTAAATACATTAACTTAAACACACCAACACAATCAACAAGTATCTCAACACAGTTAGCTGCTGGCTAGAACACACGAATGCATAACAGGTCATCTTCTTTAAAACACATCAACAGCTCAGATTCTGAAGTTAACATGAAGTTTGTCAGCATTCATTTATTCATTCTCTCCATCTCAAGGCCGTCGACTGATTCAGAATGCGGTAATAAAATCTTACAGTAAGAGTGTTTTTGTGAAACAATCCCCCTCCAAAACTGCAGCTTATCTGCTGGACAAACGGCAGACACAAAGCATTCACCAGCCCATGAATAAAAGAGCAGGAGAAACCCAACCATCAGGAATCCTTTACAATATCACGACACCTTAATCATTAATGGTGTCGCATTTTCACTAAACGACTTCCTGTCAATCAAATGGGGCAAAACAATTGCTAAACAGTTAAACTCGTGCGGTGAGGAAAATGTTGCTTGGTGCCAGTTTGCTCAAAAAGTCAATATTTTACACAAGCTTTTCCTGACCTCAAACCTGCTTTGCATCCTCAAATTCTGGGTATTTAGTTTGTTCTTTCATTCAGCATGTCTGGAGATTATAAAGAAATCACAGTGTCCATTCACTCTTTTCTCTCAGCCTGATTTTATAAATGACAGGCAGTGGGTTCAGAACGAGGAGAGCGATTGTTGCCTCGGTGGTGCTGGTTTGTGTTTTTGTCTGGATTGAGCATAATAACTCTTTTTATGCACCTCTGCCTAAAACAGAGAAAGTTAAAGGAGTTAAATATTGTTTTGTAAGGTGCTTTTATCCTGCAGTGAACCAGTTGCTCTGGTAAACAGATTTCCAAATATTAAAAAGGTGTCAGATTGTTTTCATTTATTTGAATGAAGAGCTAGTAAACACTCCAGGCTCATGCAAACATCTACAATGGTTTATTTAAATTAGATTGTTTATTTTGTTTAACAAGATGCTTTGAAATGATCATGAGTAATGCAAGACATTTATTTACTTTTGCATTTACCAAATACTAGTGTTTACTGTAGCATCAGAAAGACGTCAGTGTGTCAGAATCAGTTCAACATCCCAACAGACAAGAAACTTTGTTCTGAAACCTTTCAAGCTGCCTAGCTAGACAGACAGCTGCTTTCTAAGACAAAAAGCTACCAGAGAAGGAACCTCAAATGATCCAGTATGTTCTACACCGGCAGCATAAGACACTCAACTCACAAGTGATTAAAAGAGATCATTATTAGTGTTGCTAACTACACATCACTAAAAAAGGTACACTTACAAAGTCTATTTAAACCCGATTGACCTTTTTAATCAATACTTTGTGAAACTGAATGAACAGCATTCTGGGATTGCTTACACCATGAAGAAAACGTACAATCCTGCAACAGGATTTTGTGAAAACTTCTTGGGTGAAAGCAAAACTGTGCTGCCTACCTTTTGGAACAGCCTTCGCCTGAGCGCACCTATGATGCCTTCAGATGGCGCCTACGCAGGCAGCTCATGAGGTTTTGGTACAGAGCTGAAATGTCTGATGTCTGTGTGGCTCATCTTAGCTTGACCTAAATTTAGAGCATTGTACACATCAGCTAGCTCAAGCACACGCCACTGAAAGGCGCCATGGAAACAGTGTAACTGAAAGCAAAACTCTCCATCATTAACTAATGAAGAGGTAAGCGATCGGAGGAAAGTGCTAACAAGCGATGTGGCCTTATTTTGATGACCGTCATTCCCACATGAACGAACTAGGACATAAATAACACATTCAGGCTCTGTATTCCCACATGCCACAGACAGACTGTCAGCAGTGCTAGAAAAAAAACAAATCTTTGTGACTGACAGGAGGCAGAGAGAGAGAGAGAGAGAGAGAGAGAGAAAGAGAGAAAGAGAGAGAGAGAGAGAGAGAGAGAGAGAAACAGAAAGATGCTGACAAAACTCAGACAGAACAAGAATAAAAAAAAATCTCAGGGCCATAAATAGATGAAATCTCTCAGCAAAGCAGATGATGAGAGGAAAATAAACAGGAACCTTCTGCTTGTTCAAAATACACCACATTTCTCCTGACATTGTTTTGGTATTCCGGTATCATTATGGACCACATTTAAACTACACTGAACAGTGACCCTGAAGACAAACAGGAGAGTAAAAGCAGGAGCTTTACTGGCACAAGACGAGTTTGTTTGAAATAATCTAAGCGAGAGAGGAATTATTTTTCATAAACATTCTGCACCTCAGGTGACTCCAGCATGAAAGCAAACACAGGAATAAAAGTTCCTTTAAAAGGAATGAAAGAACTTCTGGAGGGAAGCTTCATCCTGGAGTCATGAGAGCAGAATACTGGAGCTGCATTTATTATTAGATGTGAGATTTAAACGTCGCTGCTGTCTGATATAAAACAGAAGCTACTTAAGGAGCCGTGCCTGCAAACACCTCTCGGTATTTTTACGGTAACCCTGGCGTGCCAGACGCTCACGGCTTTCTGCTTCAGTAAACACTCACAGGCAGCGAGTTAGTCAAAGTTTGGCAAATTGCCTCCCAGGGGTGGTTTAAATGTTTAGTTTGTCTTGTTAGTGTGAAATCAACACTGGTGAATTATTTTAAGACACTTTATTCATGTGCTGATAAAAAGTAAAAATGTCACAGCTGTTCTGAATCTGAAGAAATCAAGAAATCAGCTACAACTACCAACTTTACTTACTCCCGTTACACATTAGATATAAACATATAAACATATACCAACAAATAAAACTTCACTATTGAAGAAAGAGGCAAAATGGCTTATGGTTAATTTTTATTATATTTTGCTTAAATAACATGTCATATGTGGCTGCATGTGGTTAAAATATGTGGTCATGATATCAAAGGTTTTTGTTTCCTTAACAAATACTTAGACCTACAGCTACAATACAGAGTTTTGAGTTTTTTTAGTTCATTTATCAGTATATTATACATCTCTTCCTTATACTGTCTCATATGTAACACGCGCACTAACCCCTGCATCACAGACGCGACAAAAACCAGCTCAGATTAAAACACCAACTGAACAGTGTGCTTGTACAGCCCTCAAACCTCAGCCCTCAGCATCTGTCCGGAGTGCAGTTAACAATCTGTTTTTCTCCAACCAGTTCCCGGTTCACCTGACCCACACTTTTCTCAGGTGTCAGTCAGGTGTTGAGCTTCATACGTCCCCACTAATGAGAAAGCAGAGAACTGTGAAGCAGCTCACAGAACTCTAAGGAGAACTTTGGTAACAGACATTTTAATGGATCTCAGGTCACCATCAAGCTCTTCCTTTAAGCAGAAACCATACAGAAACCAAATCATACCGACTCATTCATCAAAACACAAAAAACTGTGAACAGTCACCTCAGAATGACAAGTCAGAGAAGAGTTCAGCTGAGGACGTCTCTGCTAACTAGAACTGGGAATCGAGAACCGGTTCTTATTCAAAGTTGGTTTCTGTTTCATTGCTCTGACAATGTTTATTGCACTGCATCACTATAAAACGTACGACGTGTCTCAGCAAAAAATAAATACAATAAATAAAGCTTTTGAAACAACAGAAGTCTATAGAATGTCCACATTTACACAGATAAATAAACGTGTGTGAGTGACAGAACGTTACATCACTAAAGCAGTCTATAATTCAGCTTTACCATGATCTCACACACATGGTACCAAACTGCCAGCCAGAGAAACATGTGATGAAGCTCCATGATCATCTAGCAGCACCGCAGGAGA
>JAZGTK010010505.1:0-14081 GCA_036877625.1 Ambastaia sidthimunki | reverse complement strand
TAAGTAAAGTACATCACATTATGGACACTGTCCAGTTTGAAAAGTTTGTTTAGTCACTATACTAGCCACTGTATAACTATATAAGACTGTGTAGGTCACTCAGTTAACAGCTATTGCCAACTACAACATAATGAGTTCCTGTAGCTCAACTGGTAGAGCATTGTGTTAGCAGCGCAAAGGTTGTGGGTTTGATCCCAGGGAACACTGATAAAAATGTATACCTTGAATTCACTGTAAGTCGCTTTGGATAAAAGCGTCTGCCAAATTAATAAATGTAAATGTCAATGTAATGAAGAGCAAATGACTGATTTATATGTGTAAAACAGCTTTATGTAACTAAACAGTATTTTTATTAGAAAGGAAAAAAGATTCTTTCTAGTTCTCTAATTTGCTTATGTAAGTGACATTCCAGGAGTTACCATATTTAATATAACAGCACTGGAATGCTTGACAGCTTGTACAGTTTCAGTCTGCATGCTGCTTGCTGACATGCAAAGCCTGAGGCTTCAACTTTTTCTGGAATTTTTTTGGTCCGCAATTAAACATTATATTAATTTGTTGTCATATACTGGTAATGGATGCAGTTTAGTAAAAATGTGTTACCTAAGTCCACAGCTCCTATGTCCACATAAAGCTTGGCACAGAAAGAGCCCAGCATGAATCCAAACATGGGTCCTAGAATTCCCACAGTCTGTATGCAAGCTAAACTCAAGTGAGAAAGTAAAACATTAGTCACCACAAAAATGCTGATTCACACTCACATTACTTTTTAAACAGCAAGAGCTGTTTGCTCAATCTCAAGAAAACTGTTAACAACATTTACCCTAAAGAAGTAAGAAAAAATAAATTTTGCATAAAGAAAACAGCCTATTTTAGTGCTATCTGTCTGTCTGTCTATCTATCTGTCCGTCTGTCTGTCTATCCATTGCATGGTGACATATTCCTCCCCAAATTTGCATTACTGTAATGCTGGAAAAAATATCTAAATAGATTTACCATTGAGAATAATGGGAATTACAAAAAAAACTCATTACAGTCATTATAGTAGTGTTATAGCATTATAGTAGTGTTGTAGTGTTCCTGTAGCTCAACTGGTTGAGCATTGCGTTAGCAGCGTGAAGGTTGTGGGTTTGATCCCAGGGAACACAAGTACTGATAAAAATGTATACCTTGAACTCACTGTAAATCACTTTGGATAAAAGCATCTGCCAAATGAATAAATGTAAATTATAGTTTTGATAATTAGGGGGTAGATGGTGTTGGTGCATGTGAAAAAAAATCTCTTTATTATTTAGACAGCCAGCTGTATGAATGACCCTGCAGATGCAACCATGCATTTAATGTAACTAACTATAGTAAGCAATTAAGTGGGAAAATAATTTGTAATGTAATACTACATTTGGTGGTGTAATTCTTTCGTGACAGTCTGTGTGAAAAATTCATCTTCAGATAACCTCAGAATTGCTGTGTAATGTATATGCTAATTATCCAGGTTTAACCATTAGTTAAACTTTATATTAATGGCAGTGTTAGGGGTTACGATGTAACTACCAGATTGTTAATAAGGCTTACGTGTGACAGAATTGTTGATGTAGTATTTGAAACAGGTAACCAATCATACCCAAGTAAAAAGCAGTGTTTTCCTCCCTTGAGAAGTCATCTAGGTAGGACAACCCAAGAGGCATGACAGGTGTCTCTCCAATCCCACGAAGCATGTTCCCAAGAAAGACATAGATCCATAGGGATGAACCAGCAGCTTTCTCACACTCTACAAGATCAAAAACACAACAACTCATAAATGACAGACTCTAGTCAAAAGAAAGATGAGATTCTACTTGTAAGGAAACAAACATATCGATTACATTTTAGGCTTTTTAAAAGAAGAAGTTCAGAAATAAGACAGATAAGCGATCTATTCCGACAGGTCAGTATTGCAGTGCATGGTGGGTAATAACATCATATTACAAGCCAAACATTTCTTAACATTTCTCAGGATTTCTTAGGCTTGGTTTATTTTCCCAGGACGTTTGTGCTATCATATGAACATAAATGTCTGCTAGCATCTTGTGATGTTTTATCTAGTTATTTGTTTTTTTGTTTCTTTCACAGTGTTGAGTTCTGGTGATTCTTCCATTAGCTCAAACTTCTAATTTTGATAAGGGGGGTTGTTGTGTGTTGTGTTGGTGGGAGGGTTCTTAAATTAATTATGTCTGTGGCATACATTAGTTGCTGTAGTACAGGTATTGTGATCTAAAGTCTGATATCAGATCTATCTCAGGTCATGTCTTACCTGCCTGACTCTCAGCAGTGGGAGGTTCATTATCTTGAATAAGACTGCCATTGGTTAAACAGGGTAGAACACTCTCTGTCCCATTGGCATCAGAGAAGTGTGAAATTGTTGTCTCATATTTATACCTGTTGGCAACACACACATTTATTACAGATGATAGCATCTATTATTTTATTTAACATTTATAATTTGATAAACAAAATAGCCAAATCCAGTTTGGTGTCCATGATTTTGCCAAAATCCTAACCAGAGTAAGAAAATCCTAAAACAGTCCAAACCCCAACACTATTCCTAACTTCATTCCCCATAGGCAGGAAAAATCATAACTGAGACCTCTTTAAGATTTCAGTTGTTTGTCCTAGACTGCAATACAAATGATGCTTTTAAAATGTTTCTCCTAAAATATGTCTCTTTAGGAGTTTGAAAAGATTTCTCAATACTGTCTCAAACTGTGCTCAGATTTGTCAAGATACTGCTGCAATATAAATATCCCAATATAAACTCAAACATTTCTCATTGGATTCCCATTGGATCAATTATCTGAGCTATACTACAATATACAAACATTAAAATTAGTTTATGTTAGTGTAAACTCACAGTCCTTGGAAGAAATGTGGCATTGCAGTCACAAAAGATGCTACAGCCATGATTAAACATCCAACTCCTATAAGACGTGGTCTGTGAAGCTTTGCACCAAAATAACTGACAAATGCTATTACCAGCAGATTACCTGAGAAAAAGAAAAAATGGTAAATATATATTACACATTTATTCATAATATCATTAAACATTTATAAAACAAAACAGACAGAGTATGTGGCTCCTAAAATTACACTGAGCACCAGGAAGTACTGTATTTGGACCTAATTACTCTGAATTTACAAAATATAAAATTGACACAACCAACTGGCATTCATTAAGCACAAGTACACACTTTAAGCATTGAAAAAAATATGTTTTGTTAGGTTTCAAATGATGTTCAAAATGTAGACAATATCTGGATACTTTTGGTTGTCAAATATTAGAATAAGTCCATATTTAATGTGGTTATTCTAGTTGGATACCTACATGGTCTCAAGATGACTGACTCACTGAAAGGCTACGTCTGAAAAATGCTGACCTCCACTGGTCAATTCATTACAAAATTGTTAAAAAAATGGAGAAACTCCAACATCATTGACACTTTTTGACATTTCATTCTGTGTGTAATGGAAATACATTTTTGCCTTGACTCTTCAAATACTTTTATTTAAGTAAAAGTTCATTAACAGTATTTCTGCTACATTAAAACCCAAAACAAGTTATTTTAATTCTCACCAATTTCAAAACTTCCATCAATGACACCTATCAGTGAACTGGGAATGTCAAAGCGTCTCTCAATCATTGTGATGGAGCTCTTCATGTAGCTGCCCTGAAATGCTTTGGCAAAGTACACAACGGACATGGCGAGCAGAAACATCTGAAACACACACACACACACACACACACACAGTGTAGGTACTGTGAAATTAACAATAATATTATAAAATAATAATAATATTATGTACACTTCAAAGATTAATAATTAAAGTGTTAAAGCTATAGGTTGGGTCAAAGGTCATACCTTTGGTTTGCACAACAGGACGTACACTAATCATCAACTGTGAATATAACTCTGACCCTGCGTGAGTGACCTCATGAAAGGATCAGAGCCATATTCTCATATTCTAGTAGAGTATTGCTGAGAGCACAAATTCCCACAGTTTTGGGATTTACAGATTTTTTTACTCAATGCATAAACACTAAAGGTAAACTAGAGTTAATGGTGGCACAGTCAAATTCAAAACATATAGTGGTCAGTTATCTTCAAATTCACACAGGTAACTTCACACAGGTGAAGTTCATGACTTTAACAATGAACACATTCCACTAATGTTTGACATTTAAAGTGTGTTGAAATATTTTAAACAATAAAACTTTTCAAAATCATTTTGTAAGATGTTTGAAAATGTGCTATTTTAAAATTCATGCATTTTTAATGTATAACTTCAGTGTCCAAACTTATGAGATTTCTGGAAACTAAATCTAAAACTAAACCATTAAGAAGAGAAAGTTGACAGAAACTGATGGGATTAAATGGACTGTTAGCAGCTCTTTGATCATAAGGAACTACAGAAGAAAGGAAATGGTCCATAATTACCTTTAATTTAGAGCAGCATGGCTCCCGTGTCTTTATCTTTTCCACACTCATGATGCCCTGGAAGCAAAAGATACAAATGAAAAATGATTGAAAAGTGCAGAACGTCTTAACATCAGGATCATGTCCAATATCACGCTATTGTCCAGCAAACAGCATTTTCCCAAGGTCCATTGTTCACAGGAAAAAGAAAACATCATATGAGGGGAAAAGACCCCTGAGGGTGGAGCTGAGAGTGGGTTTCAGAAATTGCACCACATTTCCTGCAAGAGGAAGGGTGTTCAGAAAAAATCAAAGTTTTCTAGATTCGTGGACAAACATTGTCCTCAGCATCAAACCAGCATCAACAATGAAACGTGATGCGAGGAACTGAGGGAATGTTTTTTTAACAACTCAATGAAATGTTTGATGCTTTTTCAAAAGCAAATACGTTTTTACAGAGCCCAGGGGAGCAGGCCATACATGTGACATGAGGAGGATGTCACAAAAAGGGTTAAACTTCAGTAATTGTGAAAATCTGTTTTTATATTGATTTTTATATTGAAACAACAACAATTTTTGTTAATTCTATCCTCCAAACTCCAATATCATATATACATACAATATTTCTGTAGTGGTTGTTTGGAAAATACGTTCCCATGACAAGGGTATTCCTCAGAAATGTCAGGTTTAGGTAAGTTAGTTATTATTTTTATTGCAGTTATATTATGTAAGTTGTCGTGTGTTTTATAATGTAATGTTTTTACATTCTGTCCAAATACAATCTGTGCAAAACGATGGTTTTAATTGTTTGTAAGTTAGGGTTCACATTTTTGCTATCTCATGAATTTATTTGCATTGCGCAATCGCTTTTTTATTGAAAGCCTATAATAAGCTGTTTAACTGCATTTCCTCTGTGACAACTTACCCAGTATAGTTAGCGTTAAACTAACTCTCTTTTTCCAGGGCCAAAACATAAAACGTTTTAACTTTAAGCTATAGATGTTTTATAGACTTTAAGGTATGTGTCAGTTCATAAAAAGTCAAATTAAAACTTACTTTGAACAACAAACCTACTTTGAGAAATATTGACTTGTGTCTTTCTTATTTAAAAGTGTATAAAGAATTCCTTTATTATAGGATTCCTGCACTAATACAAATCACACAGCTGCTCCACAACTCATAAAACTGAACAGATAAAATCATTCTCATTACTAATAAAAGATTTTTACTAAAGACAGTAAAATAAACAGAGAGATCAAACGTACCTGTGTGGTTGTCCGTCTCCCTCAGAACTGATGGAGGACTGAGGGACTTTGCTCACAGGTAAAGCCTTATCATTCAATGTTATAACATCCCATCTAATCAGTAACCAAACAGTCATGACCATTTGCTGATCATGTTAACAGATCACTTTTCTGCTGGGTATTCACAATGTTACAGAAGACACAACAGATAAACAAACATGCTCTCTCACACAGTAGCATTAGTGTGTATGCTCTGAGCAAACAGAGATGGCAACTGAAGATGGTACCATAGCTGAAAACAGTGTGTGTGATTTATTGAACAGGCTTTCAGTTCAACGTCTGTACTGTGAAATCACCTTTCACACTAATTCAAATACTTCATATGATTGCAAAATGATGAGTGTATACTGCAGCTTGGAATACTGTGTTTACAGGGAAATCTGATTTCTGGAATGGATTTCCCAAAGTAATCTCTCCCCTAAATTAACATGTTCAATCATGTACTATTAATATTATGATGATATTATTCATTATTTAACATTATCAAAAAAACAAAACATTAATTACAAAATAAAAACATAAAAATGTTTTATATAAAACATGATTTCTCTCAAAATGTAGATATTAAAAAGTTATAATATATAGATATAATAACTTATATTTATAACCCTCTTTAAAATATATATATAGAGAGAGACCTCTAAACAAAACATTTACCTTCACTTATAAAATATATAAAAAGGTCCAGAACTATTACTGTATCACTAATCAAATAACCTTTTTTGTGACTGACCATGATAAATGAGGCACGCAAATGCTTTTAAGAACATTTCTAAGTCATACTGACATAACATGAATCATCATGTTTTGCACAAACTTTTTGGAGTCAACGGCAGGTCAAGTGCATGATGTAATCAAAGCAAAATACTAAATATAAGAATACCAAGTTTTATGCTTCTGGTGTAATTTGTTATTATTTTATTAAACAGTTATAATGAAGTATGAATCTATAAAGTGGATTACAGTGACGTAAAATCCTAAAATCCTATTCCTAAAATCAGTTTTAAATCATTATCATGAAATCACATTTAAATACATATACAAATAAGAGTGACATTATTCATAGACAGAAAGCAAAAAAAGTGATAAAAAAATAAATTGTATTGCACAAATGTGTAGTTTTTGGCAATATATTTGGTTATTTAGACAAAAACATTGATTTTGGCACAAACTACCAGACGGATGCCTGACAATCAATAAAGTTGGAAGTTGATTTCTTTGAACCTGACATTCAAAAACCAAAATGAAATGTATAAATGACAGAAATGTGTTTGTCTTTTAATTAGAATTGCAAATCAAGCGTTAGACCAAGCGTGAGATGTTTTTTGAGTTACTAGGTGTTTTAAAGAAAAGAACAGACAGTTGGCACGTGATGTCAACTAAATGTTAAAACACTGTAGCTAATGATTAATCATGCATAAACATTGAACCAATCACAGTTAAGCTAATCACATGTAACATTAATCACCATCTTCCTGCATTTGTATGTAATCCTATTCTGGCACATTAACATTCAGACTTGCATTGACAGCCTGTGACATGCTTATATGTGAGATGTGTGGGGGGGCTTTTACTGCATGCCAGTGTGATTTCTCTCATCTCGTAAGCGCTCTCCTTACAGCACTGGTGACGTGATTCAAGCTGCAATGTCTTGTTGAACTGAACCCACCTATAACACAATACAATATACAAGTTTCATCTCAGGGGCCACACAGACAGATCTAGCCCCCTAACACACCTGTGACGTCGATTTGTACAATTATACAAGTGTATTACATAACGGTAATAAAGGGTTGCAAAATGCCACACAGAACTTATTGTTTGTAAAATAAGATAAGATTTCTTTTAAAATAATTTGCATTTTATTGTTATCCTTTTCCTCAATTCAACTTCAATTTTTGACATGAAAAAATCAAATTACGAAAATTCCTTGCAAGAAAATTCTTACCACACCAACAAATAATGTTCTAATAATACCCTCTAGTGGCCAAATGTGTTATTTTTACTATTTAGTGGTAGTAAGTCCAAAATTTGAACTCATTTATACCTTTCAGCACATAATACTTACAATACAATACAATACCACAGATTCACATGTGGTCGGCCTAGTATTACTAGTATTTTTTGACTTATGTAAATTTATGTGAGTTAACTTAAATTAGACAAAATTTGAGATTCTAAAATTCCAGGTTAAATTAAAAATGGCAGTGAGGTCATCAGATGTACAACTTGCCTGTTATGTGTCTCACATTGACCCTCACAGGTGGGCAGCTCGACTTCCTGTGTGCAGTCAGCAACTGTGACGTTCATTCTGGTCAGTTTGGCATCACAGGCAGTGTTACCTATGATACACAAAAAAAATGACATAACAACAACAATGTTACAACAATGTAACTGCAACAGTGTGATTGCTGGGAAACAGTTGTACTCAGAAATAAACACATCAAACACATCACCAACTAGAAGAGTGAAACTTGAGCATAAACCTACAGGAATAGCAGCAATGGTGCTCGTCCCACACGCGTAACTCCTGCAAACACGCAAAACATAATATACAGTAACTGTGTATGACATATTAAAAACAAATGAAGGCTTCTGATTGGCTGTGCATTGATCTTGTTTTGTGATATTGAAGTGAGTCACCTCAGCACAGGTCTGCAGCGGACACACGATTCTCTCAATCACACTTCCTGTCTCACTACAGCTGTAAGATTCACATGGATGTGAGGGGTCTGTCCACCGGTCTCCCACCTGGATCCACCAAAGAGACAAATTCTCAAAAACACCTTCTCACTGCTGTTCTTACATTCATAGAGCATCACCTTGAACAATGTACATTATACAACATTTACAGTAGACCCAGTTCTTAAAATGTTATTAGAAAACACACATTTGAAGAGTGCTGATATACATCCCTATAGTTAACATACTGTACAACAACACAATAGTAATATTTTTATTATACAAAAATTGAGTTTATTTGGAAAGGTCCCTAATGTGAGTAGATATGAGCTATTTCCATCACCTTGTAAGTCTCTCCATTGTGTTCACAAGTCTTCTCGACTGTAATATAGCAAAGGACACTGAAAATCTATATTGCGGTAATGTACCTCAGAATAAAGACAAAATATAATGAATAATAAACATGGTGAGATGGACAGAGTTTAAACATTACCACAGATCTGATTGTTACAGCAGTCAGAGACCAGAATGGAATAGGCGCTGCACACTGGAGAAGATTGTGGAGGTTTGGGGCTGCACTCCTCAGTTTTTGTCTGGTTATTACATGTGCATATATGACAGTTTGACTCCCATACGGCCCCCACCTTTCAAACAGAAGAAACAATAATGTACTCCAGTGGCCACAATAACCATCTGAACAATAATCACAATGACAATAATCATAACATTTTTAACAGCAGTGTGCGCATGTAACATTTGAGCTTGTTAGGCTGAAATCTTACCGGCATAGGCTCACCCAATGGCCCTTTACATACTGAAAAGAAAAACATATATTTAAAATGTAGAAATATTTGTGTATTGTGACAGTACAATTGTAGGAATGTGCTGATATTCACTACAAAGCACGACTTTCATCAACAACAGTTCATAAACAATATTAACAAAATACTCATTCTCAGATAATATTAAATAATACTCAGTAACTGGAATTTTGGCCCTAATTTTGCCTTTGTTTATTGTATACTACTGTTGTGCACAGACCAACATCCTGTCTGAAACAATTCAAACACAGTTGACTGGAGTAATACAAACAGTGAAACTTTCAAATACTGTTATTGTAAATATAAGCGCTCTTTTGTTTAGAATCAAGGACTGAGACTAACTGTTGTATTAACTGTTGTATAATTTAAAATATACAGTGGTCCTTAATGATTAACATATTTATATCCCACACATATTATATTGTAATCCATTGTATAAACGTAATGCTAATTATTTTAATAACTACTTTGAAACAGTAAAGAAGTTCTAATAAACATCAAAAATAACGCTAAGTAATAATGCCAAGTGTAGTTTTTAGCATATCTACCTTTTATATGCTGTTTTCCTTTATATTCAACATTTACAATAAAAGCTGATTTTTATGATGATTTGAACAATGTATTATATGGCTGCATTTAATGTGCACTCACCAGGGCATTCAGACACACATATTTGTTTGTGATCCTCAGCTAGCATAAGGCCATCTGGACAAAAACAGCCTGATCTTACACCAACCAATGATGTTGCAGGCACAGGAATGCTGAGGAGACAATACAGTGATGTGTGTGAGCCAGCAGAAATAACCACCTACCAGCAACATGCGATCCGTCCTTACCATTATTGTGAGGTGAAAAAAGAGTGAATACAACTAAATAAAACAGAGTTTAAAAGATTTTTTTCTTGTAACTTAATCTTTTAATTTAAAGTTGTAATATGATGCGTGGTTTGAACTGTGGGAAAGGCTTGAATTGCTTATACTGTAGTAAAAAATTCTCACCCGCCTCGACAAACGTCATTTGGAGTCTGTCGACATTCATCATATATCATTCCTTTAGGACAGTTCACCTCTAGAAAACAATGAAATGTTATTTAAAGAAAGGTACGTTTTGAAAGTCTACTACTAGACTAGAGTAGAAGATACAAAATTTTGGCCAATGAAATTAACAATTTGTACCTTATATCGTATATATATCCCAAAATACCTTATTGATTTAAAAAAGTGTGCTGTGATTACTGTAAAATTACACTTACTTACATTCTTTAAACCTTATTTATAGTATATTGTAAATTGTGACAATAAATTAAATAAAATTGGACAGTTTTGCTATTTTTTGCAGTTTGCTATTTTTAGTGGATTTCTGAAGTCAGGTTCATTTTTAAACATGTCAGTTATTTTAAAAAGAGCAGAAAAGGCCAAAGCAGTCACGCCAGTTTTAAAAGCATGGATATAAAATAAAGTAATAATTTTAGGCTAATACATTTAGGCAGAATTAGTTGTCCATAAACTTGCTAGTTGTTTAGTAAAATCTATAGAAATAAAAAGTATGTAAACCACAGAGCACATAGTACATACTTTTAGTGCATAGATAAGTTAAAAATGCCACTTGTTCTTTCTTGCAGACTGAGGACTTCTCTTACCGCAGGAGCCATTGGTGAGAAATCTCCAGTCAACACAAATACCATTCATCTCACACTCTGATGCTGCAAACTCCAGAGATGAACAGGCCACAACGATACTATTGGATGAACAGTGATCGAACCTGCAATTCCTCTCCACAGACACCAGGTCAATGTATTTACTGCATTCTGAAAACACCCTAAGAACAAAGTGCAGATATTAGCACATCTTTTGCGTTTTTAGAGACACACTAAAACACAATACAGTCTAAATTGCTAACTGTCTAGCTGGTAAGTTTTTACCTTATCTGAATTTACCTTATGACTGTCCTGTAATGTAATAAAGTTAATGGGTTTTGAAATTTTACATTTTGCTCTTTAGAGACTTTTCAAGAAATGTCAAACTTCCTGGAGCTGAATAATACACACCCTATGTTATCTAGGACTAGTTAAGAGAGGTCTATTAATTTGACTAGCAGGAAAGCTAGTCAGTAAACTTTCAGCAGTGGCTTACTCATGATGAAGGACGTCACATATTGGAGCACTGCAGGGAGGCAGAGGAGGAGTTGGTGGAGGAAAGAT
Source organism: Ambastaia sidthimunki (assembly GCA_036877625.1). Lineage (NCBI taxonomy): Eukaryota > Metazoa > Chordata > Actinopteri > Cypriniformes > Botiidae > Ambastaia > Ambastaia sidthimunki. The sequence continues at coordinate 2,626 of JAZGTK010010505.1, read as the reverse complement.
ACAAGGAATATTTTTGGGTGGAGATTTGCAGTAGGATTTCAGAGGGTCTTCTACGACCCAATCATATGCAGTCTTATCACAGCATCCGTCATCTTCTACTACACTATTTCTGCGTATACATGACGGCCCACCACAAACACCTGCAAAGATTAGAGCAACAGTCAAATGGAGCAACAGAGTGTTTGATTTTAACCATAATAATCTTTCACATTATAATGACGTACCACACTGCCCTCGGGTGTTGTTAATAAAGTGCTCTGTTGCCAGGTTGATTAACAGAGTTTTAAACAGTGAAAGAGAAACATAGGAACGAATAGGTTTTATGTAGACGAAGACTTCTTTGCCACTGCTTTCAAACTTAAAGACCTCATCTTCATATGGTGGCTTAATAATCTCCTGGTTCAAGGTCGACTTGAAAAGAAGAAAGTAATAAGCTTAGATTAAACTGTCTAGAACTAAAACACAATATGTTGACTGTAATATCCATTAAATGTGTATTCCACAAAAAAATTTTTATGCATTTAAATATTATGTACATTTTTTTGTAATGTTTTTGATAATTGTTGATTAATTGTGACTAATTTGAAATAACCAACATATCAATTAAAATTGTAATCAATTGACAGCTTTAGATCCGACTTTAAATTTCCAAAGCAAAAGGACACCATAAAACTTTATTTCTTCTGTAAATTTCTTTATCATTTTTAGTGTAAGTTTTATTCATTATGATCTTACCTCCACCATCAATTCCTCTGTATTCTCTATAACCATAAGCGTGGCAGTGTAGTTCCAATACTTTAATGTGATGCCCTTGGTACAGGAAGCATCAATATCTGGCTCACAGAAGTAGTTGTCCACTGTAATACTTAAATGGTGACGCATTACTATTTCCTCCACTAGGGTGTAAGTGCAGTTGTCCAAAAAGTCAAAAGGGATGCCCTGAAAGGAAATGTAGTGAGGGTCTCCGTAAAGCTGGCACTGGCCTGAGGAGTGAAAAAGACAGAATAAAATGGTTCATGATTTCTGTAATTGAATTTTTCTGACCAATCTACAGTAAACAAATAACACCAAAGAAAGTCATACAGATTTGTAAAGACATGAATGTGAGTAAATAATGACAAAACTATCTTAACAATCATTATAGCCATGAAATCAGGATGCCTGAAACAGATCACAACAGAGATATGTCTATAACCAACCAGGGTACTTACAATCACACTGCCAGCTCTCACAACAAGTGTCTTTATCCTTAACCAGAGACTTCTTGTCTCTAGGGCAGTCAGTCCTGACCTCAAGTATTGGACAGGAAATGGGTTTTACCATAATTACTCCAGCCGTACAGACTTTATCGGTGCAATTCTCTCTCCAAGTGGCTCCATTTGGCCAGCTTTGGTTTCGAATCACATCTTTGCACTCTGATTTGAGGGAAAAAAATAGCAGTTAAGGCTGAATTGCTAATATTTAACTTTTAAAAACATACCTAAAAATGTTATGCCTCACAAAAAAGCCGACTTTGTAAATGGCTTCAGGAAAACACTGGGCATTACACACTAAAAACTAAGTATTACAGACTAATTAATCAGATAATCCAAATGCAACTCATCTGTTAAATTTGGATTTATAAATGATAAATTGTTGGATGCCATCTTGTTATTATGAAAGATATCCAGGAGAAATAAGTCAGGCTGAGCAATGTTGAGTTTGTGTTGAAGAAAGTTGGTTAGATTTTGTTACCTTGGAAACACAACCTTGGTGTTCAGAGTGTTTCAATGAAAATTTATTTTGGAAATGTTTTTGTGTGTAAGTGTACCCAAAACAAAAATGTAGCTTAGCCATTGCTTGATATAATTCTAGCCCTTGAATTTAACATTTCTTTCCTTAAGTTAATAAATGCTTTTATAAGGGTAGTGTACCTGTAGGTATGTATTCAGTGGTAGATTGTTCAGTTGTACTAACTAAAGGCGTCTCTGAGGTGGCCATTGTTGTCTGATTTACTACTTGTCCTTGTGTAGTTTTACTAGGTGTATCTGGGCCAGTTATAATTGTCAATCCTGTTAAAATGGTAAAAAAATATTTTTTTTGTTTAACATAATGACAACAATAAGTACATAAGTACATTTCTAAACATCTGTACATGTGTCATTTGAAAATGAATCGGTAAGAGCATACCTGTCGTGGTTGTAGCTATTTCAGTTGTTGGTTGAGTTATGGTTGTGTATTTCTTTGTATTATTGGATTGTTTAGTTGATGTTTGTGTGGTTGTTGTAGGTGGTTGGAATAAAGTAGTGGATTGCTCTGTGGTAACAACTGGTTGTTGAGTTGTGGTTTTGTGTTCTATTGTAGATTGTTGCGTTGTGGTTGTGTGTTTCTTTGTTGTATATGATTCAGTTGTCCTYACTGAAGTTGGTGGTTGTGTTGTAGTTGTATGTTCAATTGGAGTTGTATATGATTCTGTAGTTCTCTCGCTTGTTCCAGTTGTATATTCTGTTGTACTCTCAAACGATGGTGGTTGTGTTGTGGTTGTGTGTTCCATTGTTGTATATAATTCTGTGGTCTTCACTGAAGTTGGTGGTTGTGTTGTAGTTGTATGTTCAATTGGAGTTGTATATGATTCTGTAGTTCTCTC
>JAZGTK010010504.1:0-13688 GCA_036877625.1 Ambastaia sidthimunki | reverse complement strand
AGCTTCTTTAAAAATAGAGTGTGTATTGCGTAGGTTCATTTTCGACTTTGACACACTCTCGCTCTTTTTCCTTTTTTTGACTTTGTTTTTTTCACTGCTGCAGGAGGAAAATGTGGCAGATCCTCTTTCTGCCAATGAGAACGCCACAAAGCTCTGCTCTTCCATCTATTAATCCTCCCACAAAAAGACGAATGAGTGCGTTTCTTCTGTTCGTTTGGTCCTCATGTTAACTGTGTGTGCTGTTTTCAGAGGAGAGTCTCATAACCCAAAACTGCATCTTCCCCCAAATACTACAAGCAGGTATAAAATATTTTTAGATGCTTCGAAACAATGTGTTAAGTATAGAAGTAAACAAAAACTAGTTTAATAAGTTAATGTTATTTTTTTAAAAGGAGCACTAGATAACTTGTATCCCATAATACAAAACGCTAAGACATGAATTGGCTTCCCAGAACCTTCAACTGAAAATATTTGGTTTGTAAAATAAATGAATAAATACATAACCTTCCCCTGGAAGTCATACATGCAATGAATTTTTAATTAACAATTCTATCAAGTAAAATACACATTATAATCCTTTATATTGTTTCTGTATGTATATTACTTCAGTTCACGATATAATATTAGTATAACATATAAAATCAGAGTATATTTTAGATATAAAATGTTAGCTATTAGCCGAGTATATATTAGCTATGAATACTGCTGCTGTCTTACTGAATGACATAATATTTGACATTGTGTATTACACACACACACACACCTATATGTATAGTAGAAATATTCACATACATTTCTGACACAGGCCCTCCATAAGCAATCGGGTGGGCCACTGACCACAGCCCCCCACAGTGCTGAAAGAAGCAGGTAAAGAGAGGGAATAAAACAAACAGTGCTGATTCTTCAGAAAACGAAATGAAAAGGTGATGAATACTAGGTCAGTCAGTATGATAGAGCCAGTGACATACAACCATTGGGGTTCTCCTGAATTATTAACTGGCTGAAACATAAGGACACAATGTTGCACGATCAGCTCTACTTGCAAAAGCTGGAGACTAAGAGAGTGAGGGAGATAAAATGAGGGTCAAAGAGAGAGAGAGAGGCTGTAATCTCCTCACCTGACTGTACCAAAGTCAACAACAACTCGAACTGAAACTACAATGTTTATGCAAAAAAACATTACAGTACTTAATGGAAACTTTACAAAAACATTCTTACAGCCTAAAATTGTTGCTGGGACACTGCTAGTAACATGTTCCTCTTTATTCAAAGATTTTCAAGAGCGGGTTTGATGTCATTGCTTGATGTCACGCGTGACCCAACAGCTGCAATCAAGCTGAATAAGTTTTATTTTTACATGTTATTCCATAACTGAATTTTACTATGTCACAGCTTTTGAAAAGGCCATGATCCTAAAAATACAAAGCAAATAACATTAATGCTATTCATTCTTGACACTGTTTTGGATGTTTGGACAGGATGTGTATTATGACATAAAAAAACAGGGCTACAGATTCAAGCCTGACTGTGTATTTCCATATTATCATATACAGTGTTTTCATATTGCCTATGAATTGTTTGATATTTTAGTTCTTTTATGATTTTTACGTAAAAAAGTAAAAAGTGTGACGACTAGCCCCCTTTACTCAATACTACAGTGAAATGTAGAGGGACTGTTGGCCTATGGCCAAAAAATATCAAAGTGAGGAATTTAGTACAGGAAGACAAGTAGCCTCAAGGTCTCAGAGAGAGACAGACAGAGACAGACTGAGAGAGACAGACAGAGAGAGACAAACATAGAGAGACAGACAAGTGAAACACAGAAGAAAGTGTGTGAAATATAGTTAAAATGAAGGGCAGAATTAGGACATTTTTAAAGGCTAATTAAACAGATTTTGTGGGCCATTTACTGGAAATAAAATCTGTACTTTTGTGTTCTTTTTTCTGCACTTTTTGTTTTTCCTTTCTTCTTTCTGATGCGTAATGCTATTCAAAAATATTAATTAAAATAATTAATAATCGAATCTTCAATCTATTTTATATTTAGCCAGTTTAATTAATTCAGCGTCACTCCATGAATGTATTACACTCTCCCTCCGGTCTCAAACTTACCATCTGACTTTAATAGTGGTGGAGGTTAACTCTCCCTATGCAGTTTTACACAGGAAATACAGTGTGTGAAGATGTGCACCAGTTGGTGTGTTTCAATGACGGGAGGGGGGTGATTTAAGTTAAGTTTATGTGTCTTCTCTTTGAAACGAGTATAAATGTTAATGATGGGTGAGTCATGATTAGCCCAATCTTCCCCCAATCCAGCCTTTAATCAAAAGCAAGTCTTAATGAGCTCTAGTGTCTCAGCCAAGCAGCTCTCTGGTCCAACTGTGGCTTAATTGTTACCTAAACAGCTTCATCCACATTATGTATGTCAGAGGTGGAGGAAACAGATCAGCTTAATTCAGACACCTTACTTGAGAAAACAAGCGAATCACAAGCCACCGATGACGCAGTTTTTACGTGGGTCCGCGGTCGAGCACAGCCCCGGGGCAGTCGAATGGCTCTCGCCTCGGTCAATCAGATGGGATTAATACAAGCTTCACAAAGTTCAACTGTAGTTTTAGGGCAAATCTGTGAGCACGGCCACTTATCCATGGATGTCATTTCCTTTCATAAGAAGGCACGAAGAGACAAGCGGAAATCAGAGACACTAAACATTTATAATCATGAGGGAGAGAGAGAGAAAGAGAGAGGGAAAGAGAGAGACTTAGGCGAAAAGAATATGGTAGAGACATCAGCAGAAGGTTGGGCAGGTCATGTAGGCAGCTGTGAGCTCAGAAGCAACACCTGACAGAAACAGAGGCTGTGTCAGCAAAGATCCAACCTCCATTCACGACCGAAACGGGCGATTTTGTGTGCCGTTCAGTCCTCGATATAAACCACATTAGTCAATGACAAATTAGGCATAATTTTATGCACAAACATGAATCATACATTTGCTGCTACAAAAGCGCCAGACTTTCTTTGCTAAGAAACAGAATTTTCAGAGGTCCTTTGTAAACAGCTTTACGCTCACAACAGAATAACAAGCTGCGTGAAAGGGACGCCATAAGAGCTGGTTGAATGTTTCATTTGCCATTCAGACTCAACACCCCCAGCTGTGAAACAACAGGTGGTCAGTAAAGAATTAAAATGCGATTACTAATGAAATGTGACTCATTCTTCTAAAGCTGCTCTCATAGTAACTTTTAAACAGTCTCTTCCATCGTTTGCTCCTAAAATTCTGATTTAATGAACTACACTGTCAGAGGGTCCGGCTTTTATAATTCATAAAACTGGACACTGTTGACATTCTGTGCTTGTATTCTTTCCTTTGGCCTGTTGTCTGAGAAGTTACTGACCCATTCGTATTTAATTCAGACAGTAAAGAGATGCTTTGAGTGGCAATTTTCATGCTTGTTACGTATATTTATATTGCTTGAGTGGATTTTTTCCATCCTTTTATCTCGTCCTGTTTAGCGGAAGAGCTGAATGGGCCATTCATGGGTCTGGCCGGCTTTATTGAGAGATCTATTTGTGAGTAATATCCTCTGTCACAGGGTGAGAGCCAACACACTGCACTGACAGCATCATTGAGCTGTTGGGGCAATTTGTCCCTCGATGCTACACTTTTATCAGGACATTGTTGGCTGTGGTAGAAAGAAAGAAATTAAAGGGGAAGAAAGACAGACAGATGAAGCTTTCAGGATGAAGCTCAGGAGGCATATAAGAACCCAGCTAACCATTTTAGGTGGTAACAATGTTTCCTTAATGTTTCCATTGATTCTAAGAACATATTTAATTTAAATTCTGTAACGTTTTTAAAATGTTCCACTAAGAACTTGGGGAAATGTGTCCTACTAACATTACTGCAAAAATGCTGGAAGAACTTTTGGAGAATGTTAGCCAATGTTCTGACAACGTTCCCTGTTAGCTGGGAATAACATTCAACAGTATAGCATATAGTATAACACTCTGTTTTGAAACCTATATGGGTTTTGTTCCAAATAGAAAAAACATTCACTGTATTTGACTAAATTCCACATGATGAGGGAATGACGGAAAAATTGTTGTATTTATAATTTCAATTTGTTACATGCTGTTACCTAGGCAACACATGAATAAACACACTATATAACAAACATATCAGCCAACATATGTCATTATCAGCAGACACATTTTCCAAGGTAATTCCAGCAGTTACATATCCCAATTTGCAGAATTCCACACCTCTTTTTTGCTGTCTCTGTTTCTGTCCCTGTGTTGGGAAGTGAATACAGATTTCCCACGAGAACGGTCAATGAAAGAGAAAACAAACTCTAGCCGCGCTGGACCAGATGGCAGCTCTAATGGCCACTTGGCAAGCACCAGTCTCACTTCTTCTATTCCTGTAAATCTGCATCTCTCGAAAGATCACGAATCATTGTGCATAAATCAGTCGTGAGCTCTGACAGAGCCTCAGGTACAGCTTACGCAAAAGCTGTCTAATAAAGATGACGTGAATCGCAAATTCCCACTGCTTGCCTTTGTGGCCTCCGTGCTGAGTCCTTTGTGAGCAAACAGTCTCATAACGCATTCACAGATGAAAATATTATATTCAACAGAACTCATTTCATTAGCTCTAAAAAAAACAGCACGCTGAACCAAGCTCCTGGAAAGCTAGCCTTGAGGAAAAACAACGTGTCTGTATTTGGGGTCCTGGTATTTAAAGCGTTACAGGGACCGTATAAATTGCTTAAGTTTTCTGAAGTTAAAAACCCAGCATGCATGTGTGTGTGTGTGTGTAGCCAAGGCTTATATCCTTAATACATTCATACATAGATCAAGTAAGGAAATGGACCCCCCTCACCACCACAACCAATTAAAACTGTAATGTAACACAACAGGAAAAAACAGACAGGCACGTATGGAGGAATGCAAATGCAAATTTGTGTGTGTGACGCTGTTAAGCATTGCGGCCGCAACCCTGTCTCTGACTCAGCCCTCCTCCCTGGAGACCCCTGTACTGACGTCACATCAGCTCAGTGCCAGGCAAAGCTCCTGCCACCCAGAGAAAAACAGGTAGACTAGCTGAAGATTTATCTCACGATCAGATCACATCCACACCTCACATAACGATGGGTTTATATCTCCAGCGTATGTTGCGGTGGATAAAACGTTCAAACCAACTCACTGACGCAACGCATAACACAGGTTTATGCTAACAGAAGGCTTTCATAACAAGTGTTTATTAATTCATTTACTTTAAAACAGACTCAGATAAACAGATACAGCCAGACCTGGTGATACTGACTCACGTTATGGCTCAATATTCTGCCTGAATGATCATGTAACTGATGCACATAAAAAAACACATAAAAAGGCCTGTTTTCATCCATGCAGGGTTTTATTATGTACACCCAGAAAAAACATTATTCAATACTAGAAAAGAGAAGATAAGGCAGAAACTTTAGCACAGCCTAAAAAGACTAACTGAATACAGTATATGCGTTTATAGCCAAGACACACAAAAGGTCTCCATGAAAACTTTCATCTCCGCTTATTCAACAATCCATTGCCATTTATTCCCAGCTTAAAAATTGTGTGATTTAATCCTCTTTACGTCCAAAAACTATAACTGCACATAGTAAAGAAAAAGAAACAATAACCTATTAAATAATGCATAAAACAGCTAAGAACTTTTGAATATTTAACTTAAAAAGAGAAAACAAACCATTGTAAAACTTTGTATGTGTCACAAGTCAAATTCATTTGTTCAAATGTCTTTTAGGGCTTTTGTGACTTCAGCCCTGATTTGCTAAATATTTGATATTTTAAACTTTAGAGAAAATCGTGTGTGATTTAAACTTGCTGTTTATTTAATGCAAATTGAGTGCGCAGGTCAGAAAGCTCAAGCAGAAATGAAAATGATAAACAAGTTCAGCATTCTGCATTAAAACAGCAAGTCGAAATGCAAGTGTATGAAATTAAACCCGATTTCTGAACCCAACGTGATGCAACGACCAAAGACATTTCCATATTTCTAAATAAACAACGTTTTCACGGCCGCAATGTAAACAGTCCCAATGTAATCGCATAGTTTTTATCGCGTAATTTCAATAACACAAGTGTTGTCTTTATTTGTCGTCTTATTTCTGCAGGAACTTACCTAATGTGATGTTTTAAGCGCAGGTGTTTTAAATGCAGGTGTTTTATATCTGATCCTGCGGTAAAGTCGGTCTCTCCTGGGGATCGAGAGAGAAAACGTTTATTAACATTAACAAGTACACAATTATATAACTACCAATAACAAATGTTAAGAGTCAAACCACCAATGTTTACCTTGAAGCTGCAGGCCCACTTTATTATGGACGGATCGTAACTTCAAGCACTGACTGCCGCTTCTGAATCCTGATCTGAGATCAGGATTAATGCGTTAATGCGAATCAAGCAATAAACAAAAACGATTATAAACAGATCGAAAATTGTGTTTTTGACAAATTGACAGTTATTTTGCTGAGTTTGCTGTATTTAAAATATGTGGCTGTCGACCAATTACACGATATCACGAGATTACGTGTAATTGGTCAATGATGCAACAGGTATCAAAGTTAAATACTGTTGTATGTAAATGCTCTGATAAACTAAATACGTGGATGATTAGTGAAAATATAATGTGAATAATTGGGTACACAATGATCTTTAGAATCTGTCAATATGCTGGTCTAGTGTATCTCGCCCCTGATGTTTGGACTGGATGTGTATATACTGTATGTGTTTGGTAAATCATACTAAAGGGGTTTCTAAACACGCTCCATTAACGCAGCGCCGTTGAGGAAAGGTGTCGGTTCAGTGGCAATATTATTATCAAATTCAATAAGTAAAGCCCCTTCAGACAGGCAAATTGTATATAATTATCCTGCCTGTGCAAATACCCATTAGATGTAATTGCAGCTTCCTTTCAAGCAGCAGTAGCTGGTGTCAATGAAGTCTGCAAACATGAGAGGAGAGAGATGGTTCACTCTCAACTAACTAATCACTTATTAAAACACTTATTGCAAAACAAACATGCCTCAGGTTGAACTGGCTTTCACATAACAGTCCTGAATCAATAAGACTAACTGGTTTAATATTAAGTAATTTTTAAAAAAGAAAACAAAGCAATATTTCAGTTGGCCAAAAATCAATAAGTTAATGACGAATAATTGACTTTCTTTCAGAACGGCCAGGTCTTTAATTTAGGGATGCAAGGGAAAAAATGCTTGTAAATCCTTTAGGATTTCAGTCCAGACCTGAGCTCAATTTTGTGAGTAAATTCAGAACTGAAGCAGCCTGTTTTTTTGTTGGTGCATTGCAGCAATCCAGATCAGTGGGGATGTTTGGGGGGTGTCAGGTACACTCCATTCATTGGAGGTGAATGGAGCCTAATGGCACTCCTACACTCTGACTCACCCCATGCAATTTCCCCTCACATACCCTCCCTCACTGCCCCGTCTCTGGCACTCTCCCTGTTTCTAAATGTCAACCATGAGGTAAAATAACTGACTGGCTGACTGGATGGTAATTGTGTTGCTTAATAATTGATGGGCTGAGTGTTGATGCTGGGCTGACGGAGGGAAACCGAGCACCTTGCTGGCTTTTTACTGTTCATAAACTCCTGTAAAACACTGATCTGAACACCTTCTCACTACACTGTGCATGGTGGCTGTATAATTGTGTCTTTGAAGCTTTCCACATGAGTGTAATCGGCTGTTCGTATGCTGTGATCACTCAGGGGAAAGAAAAATCACAGATGAGATCTCTTAAACATCTCAATTAACTCTTAAACATCTCAAATAATCTCAATTATTGCTCCTAAAAAGCGATGAGATTAAATGGAAAGCAAATGTAACCTTTTGCTTAAGTCTCCTGTGTCATATATTTCTCCTGAGAAAAAAGCTGAAATCTCACAAATGTCTCCTTTAGAGTTTCAGAACAAATCTCAACAATGTCTCAATCTGAGCTCAGATTTGCCCAATCTGCATTTAAAAGTCAACAGTGAAGTCTTCAGTACTCAAACTGTAGTCAAATTTACCCAAATCCAGAATGTTTTAGCCACAGCTTTTGTTACTTAATAGAAATGTTTGGGAAATGTTTTTACAACCTAAGATTTTAGCAGGGAAAGAATCATTTTACACTAACAATTCCAACATTACAGAGTACAATTCCTCTTTATCCATCTAATTTAAATACTTCTGATGACAGCCCCCCTAAAACTCATATGGAAAGACTGGAAATTCAAATGACTTTCCCATTAAATTAATTAGTCATTCACAGCATGATATTTGAGAATTGACCTATGCATTTCCATCTGGAACATGACTGTCCTCATCTCTGGAAGCTACATAACTACAGCGACGACATGCACATCATGCAACATGATTTAAATATCACAATAAGATTCTATGCATAAAGGATGAAGAGGGTAGAAGAGAGTCAAGAGGGAGTCAAGGAAAAAGACAGTGTCAAATATTCCCCCTAGGTGAGTGTGTGACTTCCGACTGGACAGCTGTTTAATTGTGGAATGACTCAAGCCTCTGATGATGTGGGAATGGGTGGCCATCTGTCCAAGCAAACATGGCAAACAACAGGGGAATGCTGGCCACTGATTGTTTATGTCACCTTATCTCAGCCTGACTGCCAGGACACACCCTCCGGATTGTCAGTCAGGCCTTCGTTTTGGCAGCCTATTATTTATTTATATATTTTTATTCATTCAGTATTTAAAAGATAAATGCTGTTAACCCAGCTATCATTGACTAATGTCCTTTAAAAGTTGTCTCAAAGTTATCAAACACGTTCTTGCACTAACTTTAGTAGAACGTTTTTAACAGTATATTTTATATATCAAACATTATTAAGTTATAAGTGGAGCATTTTAAAGATGTTACAAAATTAACCATTCCTACAATAAAGCACTTTAACCTTAAAACAATGTCTACTGGATGTTTTTTATTCCCCCGTAGTTCACAAAAAGCAGCACAATTAGTTAAGTTCTGAGGTAAGTACTGGTGATATAGGAGTAACCTATTATTTTTCTTTAATGTAATGAATTTGTTTTGATGGACACATATGTCATTCTTAATCCTGCACCCTTTAAACTCACGTATCCCTGAGATGTAACAGTACAATAATTAATTTATCCATTCATTCATTGGTCCCACACTTCCTTTACCAATCTGTCAAATGGCTCTATGTTTTCCAATACTGCTCAGGCCCCACCACTGATCACAGTTCTTACCCAGATTAATATACAGAGGACAGAAGATAATTGTACACCTATTAGGAGCAATTGGTCGCTTGTACTTTCATGGCTGCCAAGAGCATCATACCTCTCTGAGCAATGGAGGGTAGGTGGAGAGGGGGTCAGAGGTTTAACAGTTGATAATGGGAGCCAGGTCAGCCATTAAAAACCCCTCTGGCCGTCAGCCAGGAGAAATCTGCCGGTTTCCGCTATTGCCCTCCTTCTCTGTCCCTGTCTCCGAAGCTTTAATGTGCTAATGCACAAACACACAAATGGGTCTCAGGGTGGCACTGAGCTCTTTACCGGATCTAGGAGGTGGGTGGGTGTGTACTGGAACACCGCAGCAGACTGGGAAAGTATGGAATCTGGATTAGTGGAAAAAGGGAGTCATCAATATCCGTAAAAGTAAGCTCAACATTCTTTTACCATAAGCATCTCATACTCATCATTACTGAAAAGGAAGTCTTTGGTTTGACATGATGACAGCGTAAGCGGAAAAGCCAAAGACGGAATTCCAAGGAGTGACGTGGGCTTAACAAAAGCTTTTTAACCAGGGATTCAGGATCTACTACCAGGAAAAATGTCTGTTTTTTTAAAGACATTTAACTATTAACTCATTTATACCTTTCTAATTAGTGGTAAGTCAATTATTATATATGATTTTAATGCTAGTCAATTTTCATTCATTTTCATTAAGTATCAGAAATGTTAAAATGTGTTATTTTATATGTTCTAGGAATGTTTAAAATGTCCAGTCCTTTAGACGCTGTACTAAGATTATTGCTTGAAAGAACATTCAAACTCTTAATTCTGTAACATTTTTAAAACTTTTCAATAACAATTTAAAAATAACATTCTGATATATATATTACAATAAAAAAATTAAACTAATCTTGCTGCAAGAACGTTTTTGATTACTTTGAGGAAACGTTTAGATAACGTTCCCTGGTAGGTGAGTACTGAGAAATGTTTTTATACTGGTGGTCCCTGGGTAAGTAAAGATTGAAAACCCTTGAAACAGGGGAGGCGAATGGCTGGACAAATTGATAAAACAACATCTGGGTGATGTATCTACAAATCTCGGTGCTTAAGCGTTGAACCCACCCTGTATAACAAATGCTACGAGAACTTACTTACTGCTAACACCCCTAACCTGGTTCACAGCCCCTGTAGCTTCATCTACAGTCATCTAACAGCGCGATTTATCTGCCACTGCCCTGGCTGTGTTTCAAATAGAGCTGTTACTGCCCCCCATCTCCCCAACTGCATTAGTGCTTAACCAGGCAAACCCTGAGAGGCAGCAGTGATAACCGTTACAGACAGTCGACAGGCCCCTGCCACGGCTCTGTTAGTAAACCACACAAGCCACCCGATAAAACATCCACGACTGCCATCCCCCATCTCGCCCGCTCTCTTCCTCGCTTCAGTGAGCACAGCAATACTAGGGTAATTTAGACTCCAGCCAAACCTGTCATTACCCGAGGGCACTTGTTATGGCTGCGCCCAATGTTTTTCCAATTCACCTGCAACCCCCGTGTCTGTCAATCTCCTGAGTGGATGTAATAGTCGGTCGAGGCGGGTGGCAGAAAGGCAAGGAAGCGAAGCCTGGAAAATTCTAGACTCTGGTGCACAGCAAACAATTTTCCTCACAGGGGATAATGGGAGTGAAGTGATAGGAAAAGCAAGATGACTCAAAACTCTGTTACTGTTTAAAGCAGCAATCTGTAACTTTCGCCTCTCTACCGCCATCTCTGTTTGAAACATAAAATTGCAGGTTACTCAATGTACCTTTCTTTACGTATATTGAAGTCACATAAAGTCAAACTTACATTTCTTGGGTACCCAGACCAGCCCGATCAAATTATAAATCATTATTATATACTTACCATTGTGGATTGGGGAATGATAGACCAAGGAGACCATTTTGAACACTGATCTTTTATGTACTTACTCAATAACTGTTTTTGTTTATTTATAACCCAAAAAAATTACAGATTGTAGCTTTAGAGTCTTATCAAATGGTTTCCCAAACGCTACACACAGTCTCTCAACATGACACTCTTTAAACTCCTCCTAGATTTTAGCAAAAGCGTTTGACTTCATTCCTTTTCTCACAGCAATTTCTACAAAGTGTTACTGAAAGTGGGAGATCACGTGGCGCTATTAAACACCAGTGTATCGGCATATGTTGTGTTCACCTTTTTTTACCTGCATTACACCTGCTGAATCTTTTTTTCCCACCTGGAAAGTGCAGATGGATGTAAATATCTGTGAATCCTGAGACAAAAGCAGCAGATTTGCCCTCATGAACACACACACAATACAGCACAGCGCAGGTCTTCCTCTGACGTCGCTCTGGGACTCCCCGAGGTCTCGTCCTCCAGAGGTGGGTACAGGCTGTGTGTATCTCTCTCTCTCCTCTCTCTCTCTCGCTAGATGCTCTGCAGAGCAGGTGCAGCAACAATCAAAACACACACACACACACACACAGAGATTAAGCCATCATTATCAACAACATCTCTGTATTCTCCAATCAGAGAGTAAAGGCTAAGAAATCCATTTAAAACAATGCCACAGAAATGATTCATACGTATCAGCTGTGTGATATCTTTGTTGGTAGACAGCCCCTCCTCTTGATCTTTGAAATCAGATCTCCATCAGAGGCGTTCTGGCTGTTGCTACGTGCTGATGGCAACGTGAAGCTCATCTGGTTTGTGGAAACCTGCAAAGAACTGTTTTGGCTCGTCAATGAGAATAAAATAGATCATTTAGTTTAGGTTCTAGGTACTGAATCTACAAACTAAATCAAATTGACATTGGAATCAAGCAGATTTGAATGTGTTAAATGGTCGTAATGCTTCAAGCTTACAGAAAACAATCAATATTTCAGCAAAAGATTTGAACATTTGTCATTTTCAGTTGCCTCAGAACCTTAATTTATGCTCACACTTTCAAGATGTTTATTGCCTTAAAGGATGGATCCATATAGTTTGTGCATACCATTAATAACCTAAAACATTTTATTAATAGCATAATATGTCTCTTTCTGCTCAGAATTCTTTTAGGTTGTGACGTGTTAGGATGCTAAATAATTCACATTTTGCTCCCAATATAACCCAGTCAAGATTAAGTGCACCAATAGCTTCGGGATGAACTAGTTTTAATGCTCTTTTACTTCCCAGAAAAAATAGCATTAGAACAGGGTGTATGTATGTATTAATATTTATTAAGAGCTCGGGACATCCTGTTCTGTTTATAGGAATACGTCTGAGAGGGGGTTATTGCCTGGAACCACACAGACGGTTTGTTCTATAAAAGATCATAAACAGATATGCAGAGTGCTGAGGATTATTTCCATTGCCAATCCACAAAGGACATTTTTAAACCCCCGTTTGGAGATTCATTTAGCCTGCTTTTCTCCACCTCATATATTTTCTTCTTTTTGTTATCAGAGTTTTAATTGAAAGTCAGTGAAAGGTGGCAGGGCACCCAGCAGAGCTCTCAACATAGCCGTTTTCTCCGCCGGGTTTGATCTTCATCCCATGAGGCCACGAGCCCCTGCGTCATTCACAAAAATCATTCAAATAGCTTCGACCTCAAAGCTTCGTCTTCATTCAGAAATCTTTTTATAGCACAGGCTGTGCCAGGGAAGGGCTGGATTATGAGAACGGTTGGCTGGTGGGGGAAGAGGTGGGTGTGAGTCTGTGCGTGTGCGTGCTGGGCTGTTTGGGGCGGAGGCAGCTGGCACGACACCTGACACAAAACCGACCGGTCTGATTCGCTGCCTCACCTGTCCGTCTCCTCTCCAGCCCATCTGTGATTGGTGGAAATGGAGCCGATGCTGTGACGGACTGCTGTTAATGTGTGATCAAGCACAATGAAGGTTCATTGGCTGACAGTAAAGACGTCACGGGACTTGTTAGAAAGATGCTGCAAACAGAACAGCATTGCTGAGGAAACGGGACCCGTCACCAAGCAGAGCCTTATTCACAGATAGCACACACCCACAAACACTCCATCTGTAAATAACTTTAAATGATGTAGGGCTGTAAAAGCTACTAAAACTGGCTACATGTAACCAGTAAATATAGTTCCCACATTTATTTTAAAGCCCAGTCAAATACATGGGTACGTTCTGTAGAGAAACATTCTCAGTATGTCTGCTTAAATGATCTGCTCTGAGTTTGGTTAGCCTGAAGAGATCTGCAGAAATCAGATACAGCTCAATTACAGGCTGTGAAATTCAAACTAGCACTCCAGCTGAGACATCTTGTCACCCCGCTGCACACTAGGGGGTAGCAGGGCATTAACTAGTAAGTATGGAAGTCAGAAGTGTTGCCAAACCAGTTTACAATTTAAGGCTGTAAGAACATTACTGTAATGTTTCCTTTAA
>JAZGTK010010503.1:0-16345 GCA_036877625.1 Ambastaia sidthimunki | reverse complement strand
TCTCTCTCTCTCTCTCTCTCTCTCTCTCTGTCTCTCTTCTCCTCTGTTATACTCTAACTCGATAACCACGCTTGCTTGCAGGCAGAGCTTAATGTGGGTCAGGAGAGCCAGTATTTTTTATCTTTCTCTCTCTCTCTGTCTGTCTCTCTCGCTTCCTTTGTCTTTTTCCTGTCCACACACTCGCCACATGCTAAGTTTTACCCTCTTCTCCATTTATTCTCATAGATATATGTGGGCATGTTGTAGACATGAAATGTAAAAGAAAACAATTTCAGCACATTTATCCCTTGAATTAAATAGTGTGAACTTGATTTTGAATAAACAAAAATTGAGTTATGCAAATTGTATTGTTGCACGATTAAAATGAAGAAGTTTGTCTTTTTTCTTATAAATACATGAAAAAAAATGATTTATACTGCCTTTACACAGAAATTTTAATGGTAGTAATGTTCAGTCAAAAGGGTCAATGTTTGGCTAGGTTAGCATAGCAAGTTAGCCTCTGCTGGTAGATGCTGTAATTACACTGTTGTGTTTACAAATGCATGTTTTCTCCACTGATGGCCATCAGCTGTTTATTCTGATGAAATTAAAAAAATGCAATGCAGATTTTTCATTATATATAAGCAGATTTGTTTGTCAGAGACCAATTTATTTTGTTGAGAGCACTTTAATGCATGACTTTTTCTTATTCTACATCTTGTGTTACAGACCAGGACAGAGGGCTTAAAATTTAAACCATTTAAACAAAATGAATAATTCTTTTCCAATATTCATTTATTTGACACTCATAACTGAATGTATATTAAGACAAGAATATAATTTGTGGTTCATAATCTGTTGTGTTTCTGTCTATCTGATAAAGGTAAGGATCAATAAGAGAAATATGATTCCACATGAATCTCATGGATCCCTTTATGAGAAGAGGCATGGCAATGGGCAAAACTATGGAAAAGAAAAGTGCAAAGCTGTAGAACAATGAAAATCTTGATAACTGAGTTCTACTGTACACCATCCTGATCAAGACTTTTAGAATAAAACACAGGGAAAAGCTCAAAGACCATGAAGTCTAACCAGGAGCGCAGTAACGAATGCCTTCCGCCAAAGAAGCGGGAGATCTTAGCTCTAGAAGAGAAGCAGGTGCTGGTGTCAGCTGCTGTTAGCGAGAGCCAGAGTGGAGAGAATTTGGCTTGGCTAGCTAGTGTTGCTACCATGGCTAGCATGGCCCACATCCCCAACAATGTAGGCAGTAAGAGAGCTGAGCCTGACACCCCCCCACCATCTAATAAGGCTGTGACTGTGGTGACAGAATATCCTCCAGCGACTACATCTGCTGGGTTTTCATTCTCTTCCAATAGCTCCACATACAGAGGAGTCTTCTCTGGGCCTACGGTGCTAACAGCCAATCCTGCTGTTCTCTCTGCTACCATTCCTCAAACCATAGGCTCTGTCCAGTATACACAACTTCCCCCTAATGTCCAGCTCATAGGCCCCTATACAAGTTACATTTCTTCCCAGATTGTGCCATCCACAACCAGTCCAACACAGCCACGGAGGACTCCACCAGAGGCATTGGCCACCACAGCTGTCAACTCAGCTTCTAGCATTGATTCACAGAGTCAACATGTGATTTCCTCTGTGACAAATGTGTCTCATAGTCAGTGCATCCAGGTAGAGAGCGCCCCTCTGGGTTTAACTGTTTCTTCCCCTACTGCTCAGTTGCCCCTTCAAATTCATCCACACTCAGCTGTTCTTGCCCCTCATGGCCTGGCTCTCACCCCTTCCCAAGTGGTGCTACATTACAATGATGGCTTCATTGCAAAGCAACTAGACTCCCATCCCAGAGAGGTGCAGAATGGTGTGCTAGGAGAGGTTACAGTTGTCAAAAGCACGACTACTGTAGCCAAAGGAATTTTCAGCCAACCAGAGGTTGACCAGAGCCACAAACAAAATCACAATATGGGTCTCCAGACCCAAGCTCAGGTTCTGCTCCCAGCAGACTACAGCACTCATGACAGATCAGGCCTGCAGACATCATTGATGTTGGTATCCAGTAGCCACCTTGCAGCAAACAGTAATACAGAGCTCCAAAGCATCCTGGGGAAAGAACATTCATCTTTGCATCTTACTGAGAGAGGAGGCATCTGCCTAGGTAAGCCCATGTCCAGAGTCCCCACCCTTGTGTCCTCAGACAACCAGGTGTGTCCAGCCTCCACAATCTCCCCACACACACTCCTGCAGGCTCCTCACAACACTCCTCAACAGGAGCTCCCCACCAGTCTGTACTCTGCCACACAGCTCCCAATCATTGGCTATATTACCAGTGCTGCTAGTGGGCCCCAGCAAGCAGTAGCCGGTTACCAGAGCAACCTGGCACAGCACGTGGTGATCTCAGGCAGCCCCTCTCTGCTCATTCCAGTGAGTGCCACTAACATCAATCCATCTACTGCTGAGCCAGAGATCACCCGCTGTTCTGCCATCCCCAGTGTAGCTAATGCATCAGCAGCTCTGCATCAGCGCTTCATTAATACAGCCCCACCTGCAGCTGCAGTTTTACCCAATGGTAAAGACATTACAGAGTCTGATGCAGGTCAAGCCCCTTGCGTCATTCAAAGTCCAACCCAATTGCAGCTGCCTGTTCTATCAGCAAGTGTAGTGGCATCTCCAGTTCCTGTAACACCTCCAACATCCGCAAGCCCTCACAGCTCACCATCATCACCATCAGCGGGTCTACCACCGTTTTTCATGAAAGGCTCTATTATCCAATTGGCGGATGGCGAGCTGAAGCGTGTTGAGGATCTACGGACAGAGGATTTTGTGCAGAGCGCAGAGGTCAGCGGAGAACTGAAGATCGACTCCAGCACTGTGGAGCGCATCGAGTACGGCCAAACACCCAATGCTGTGATCATACAGTTCTCAGTAGGAGAGAACAAAGCACAGGTGAGTCTCCTTATTTTAAATGAGGACACAAGGTCCCAAAAAAAACAAGGTCATGGGTTTGATTCCATAGAAAAGCGCTTTGGGAAATTTATTAAAATATTATTTTTGTGTTTAGGTGTGTGTAGAAGTACTGGTGGAGTATCCCTTCTTCGTGTTTGGTCAAGGTTGGTCGTCCTGCTGCCCTGACCGCACCACCCAGTTGCTGGCACTATCTTGTGCCAAGCTCTCCGTGGGTGATGTTTGTATCTCTCTCACCCTTAAAGGTTTAAAAAACAACATTCAAAAGAAAGATTACTTTTCAGACTCTGTGATGAAAAACAACAGCCCTTATTGTGAAACAGCCAAAAGCAACGGGCCAACTAATGACAGATCAACCCAAATGGAGAATCGCACGAGGGGATATAAAATTACATCAGGAGAGCAGAACAGTTTAGCAGGAACAGTGGTTGAGACTTCCAACCCTGTAAATGTATTGACCCTCTCTGAGAATGGGGGCATAAACCCACAGACAATGGTGAACCACCAAGCCCAGGCAGAGAAAACATACACATCTGGTGCTGTGAGAGCAGGTAGCCGGAAGAGAAGATGGTCTGCCCCAGAAAAAGGGGAGGTGACAAGGTCACAGGAGGACCCTCAGAGTTTACCCAAATTTTCCTTCCTACCACATCAGCTGAAGGTCAGCATTGAGGGCCGCTCCAGCACAGGCTCCTGATGGGTCTCTGAACACAGAGCAGTGGTGGGGAGTCCTGTTACAAATGTGTTTGTTTTCTAACAAAGAAATATATTAATTAGCCTTACTTAAAAGAGGGCAACTTTGATTAACTGAAAAAAATGTGGTTTTGCTTGGCGTCCAAGAAAATGCTTTGCTTCAACCACACAGAGACTCTAAACAAAACATTCCCCATCACTGCCATGGACCCACACTCAAAGAGGGACAAGGAACCCAGATTTACATTTTGGTACTTTGTTGCTTTCCTGTGACATTCGTGTGCAGGTTACTGTAATGTTAGTTTGTTTTACACAAGAGTGTGTGTGATCATTGGAGTCATGTCATATTAATCCTTAATCATTTTTTTTAAATCAGCTGTATAATTTTGGGTGGTATATTGCAAGGTTTGTATTCCCTTTTTGTTCCCAGCCTGCTGTGCGTTTTGTGTTTAACTCAGTCTCCTGTTACGTGTACTGAATTCATTCATATTCAGGGCCTTTACTGGATGAGGACTGTTACAGGGACTGATGGCAAAAGGTTAACAGTGAGATTTGTGTACTTGATTATGATTACAAGTGTGTTGCGGTGAGCTGTGCGAGTATGATTATCTCAACAGAAACCACCTTCCAACTGTTACTGCCCCCAATAAGTCTTTACTTACACAATGTTGTATGTGAGTGACAAGCTTAGCTCGAATGACTACTTTGAATCAGACCTAGGTCAAGTATAGCATCAAGATACATTGTTGAATGTTGAATGATTTAGTCTTGTTTTAATTCAATTGTCGTTAGTCTTCTAGATATGCAATACTGAGCTTTTACATACCTCACATGTGCATTTAACAAATAGCCCAGTCAGAAGGCCTGATTAAATCTGTGATTTCAGTTTTGAGTGAGAAAGCAACTGAGGAATCTTCACATCATCCAAATGGCCATGTGTAGAGAAGTTTCCACTCTAGTCAGAACATTAGCACTTTAAAGAAAGGTTAAAGGAAGTTGAATGAATGGATGGAAAGATTCCCACCTCTGTTTGGTTACTACAGCAACAGACAGTTTTGAGTGCTGTTAGTCATTTTGTGCATTACTAACCATTTTAGGTGCAAAGCTCTGCTCATTTAGTATTTTTCAACAATCATGTCTTTCCACCATTTCTAAGTGTGTTTGGCCTTACTTAGTCCAGCTGCAATAATAAACTGTCTTTTACAGACACAGTCACCATACATAAACAACTAGGTATTTTTGTAGCATTCTTTTCTATCGAAACCTGCCTGTATAAGAAATTGATTAAATCTAATGAAGTTCAATTATCTAAAGCAAACACAGGATTAAATTTAACATTAAGAATTTAATGAATTGGTTTGCAAGAGTATCTAAAGCATCAACATACAGTTATTACAGTTTTGTTGTAACAATGTGTCCAGCCAAATCTCCAAATCTCTGTAACAATGTGTCCAGAGTTATAAAATAGCAAATCTGAGAAATTTTTCTCTGGCAGTTTCTATTTGTATTATATTAAAGATGTATCATGGCATCTAGTCTGACTAAGGCCCACTTTGGGTCACTTTAAAAGATGTTTAATTAAATAACAATTAAATTTTGATGATATATAATGTCTTTATTATTAGCAATATGCTACTAATGGCATAAAATGGACATGGCTACAATCATTGTACTGACCCACAGAGTTGCAATTCTGTGTATTACAAAAACAAACATCAAACAAACCTGGAAACCCCAAATACTGAATGTTGAATATCTAATATCTATATTATCTATTTTCCTTGCTTCTTTTTGTTTGCTGTGCTGGTCATATTTAATAGGTTCAAATAAATTAATTTGCAATTATAGATAAGGTTAAAAGACAAAAAATATTTTCAATGATGAATATAATTGTTTATTATATTCCATAAGTAAAATCAAAAGCCTTATGGAAAAGTTTTAAGATGCTTTTTTTGTGTGGAACAGTCACAAAATATCTTACAAACAACTTCACTGACTGTTCGATCAATTTAAGTGCTGTTATGAAGTCAGAAATAATATCTGAATACATATAAGAATTTTGCTATTTGCACAAGTAGAAATATTAAAGTAGATTAAAGCAGAGTTTATGTAACACTTCATTTCACCACCTCTGTGGTTCATCATCTGCTATAATGCTATACATTCTGATAGGTGTGCTTATGAGTTGTCAACAAAAGTCATTGTTGTCTATCTAGGGTAACATTCAGATGGAATCACAATAGACCTCATATTGTAAAAGTAATGCCTGATTGCACATTCAGTCCTATTTGGATAGATTTATGCACTTTTGAGGGGATAATGAAGGAAAAATATGTAAGGGGTGGTTGATCAGTAGCCATGCATAGCTACAGTATGTTCAATGCAGTCTATTGTAATGGTGATATGGGTAAGGCAGTACAAGGCTCAGCGCTATGACACAATAGACTAGAAACCATTATGAAACTGTCTATGTGTCTGGATTGTTTTTGCGTTATATGTATAATGTTCTCTCTCGTTTTTCCCTGTGTATGTACAAACCTCAGTGTATTTGTTCACTGTGAGGAGAACTTCATTGAATACAGTCAGGTTTCAGCACTGGTCGTAATATTCCTTAAACTGGGGTGTGCTTCAGTTTCGACCTGACAACAGCGATGTATTAGTATCTAGGCAACATCAAATATTATTGAAGGGCCACTTGAAGGCATAAAGGCATTAAATGAATTATAAAATTAGTCAAACTGCATCCTCAGGTCGAGAAATTGGTCCAATGACTGTTTTGTTCCTGTTACGTTCTGCAACAACATTCAGAGTTAGGACTCGAATCATTTTGGCTCGAGCGCTGCGATTCTCGAGAACTAACTGGATGACTATTGCGCCCTCTACAGCCCATCACTGTACATGCACCCAATGTATAAAAAATAGCATGTCAAGTTGTGAATGTAGCTTATATGCTTGCTTCAAAAATGTGTTCATATGGAAAAATACAACATTCTGTTGTATGTACAATGCTGGGCATCAACAATATGGCTTTTATATTATATATCCAAAGACAGTCAGAATTTTGCTGTATGCACATGCCTCAACAATGTATAGCCAGGAATAGTTCTAGCAATAGCACAAGGCCTCATTATGGGTTGGGAGACCAAACTTGATGTCTAGAGATCAACCTATACAGAAAACATGCAGTCACTGATTTCATTGTTTTTTAAATGTTGTAAAGGTTGTTCTGGGGTAGATCTTTCACCCCCTGTTAAACCTCAATCGCCAGAGTGACACCTTAAAAATAGCACATAACTGATTTCTCATTTCTTATATATTCAGTGTAAATGAATATTTTGTGTGATTCGTTGTACCTGTGATATTTTTCTCATTCTTTGAAAAGCTCCTTTTCTACAATCTGACAAAAAGCAATTAAGACAAGAGTCAACCTCAATTTTTCTA
Source organism: Ambastaia sidthimunki (assembly GCA_036877625.1). Taxonomy (NCBI): domain Eukaryota; kingdom Metazoa; phylum Chordata; class Actinopteri; order Cypriniformes; family Botiidae; genus Ambastaia; species Ambastaia sidthimunki. Next base: position 9,259 of record JAZGTK010010503.1, on the reverse strand, counting down.
ACTGTGGCGTGTTTATGTGAACAGAGCATCCAAGACTGTTCAGTGAAGTCAGTGATTATTTCTTTGGTGGTGCTTGCAAGTTTTTTGTAGTTAGAGCTGTTTTGATTTTTATGAAATGGAAAGGAACATCGGACTCGACTTTTGGTGATTATGTCCAGTTCAATGACTTCCTGTATAGTACAAATCTATTGTATCTGTATAATCATTCTAATAAAATACTGTGCCAATTTTAGTCTCTTTTATTTGATGCACTAACATTTTATTAATACACTATTAAGAATGTAATTAGAAATTTACATATATACTGTATGTTTGTGTGTGTGTATATATGCATGTATGTATTATGTGTATATATTTAGTTAAAGCCTGACATTCTGCTTGCGCATAACAATCTTTCATACATGCACAAAGTATGCAACTGTATGCAAAGATGCCAAATGATTGACAGACTGACTCTCAAAACTGTTGCCTCATGTCAAAGTGACGTGTTCAGTTGGCAAATTGATAAGAACTCTCTCAGGTCTCAAAGTATAGCTTCACATGAAAATGCCTGTGACTGAGATGGGTTCAGTTGAGCAAGAGTGATGAACTTTGAGCTGTAGGTTTGTCTGTGAGTCTATAGTGTATGCATGGAGAACATTTTGTACATTGTTCCAGTCTCCTATTTTACAGACCCTCTTAATCTAGTACAATAAAAAAATTAAGGGGCTGTTTTAAAATGCCCATTTTTTGAACAATTTTTGCCAGTTGCCAATTGAAGTCTTTCTCCATTTGATAAAATTAACACATTTAATGCTTATAATACATTTAATCTAAAATATTGTATTTGGGGTGCAGGTTATAAGTTATATCCATTTTTTAAACAGCATATTAAAGACAATGGCTATGATCTGTAAAGAAATATTATCATCCTTACTGTACTTTTTGTGCAGAGTCATGTTAAACCTTTATTAGGTATAACCTTTGCAATCAATATATCAGACACTGTACACCTCTGTACAGTAATACATACAGCATATCAGTACAATTACATCTACAGTATATTAGTACAGTACGTGCATGTCTTCATATTACTTTGCTCTGACACAATAATACATGTTACAGAAGAGCAGCTTTATAGCTCCATACTGTGTTAATATTGACTGAAACTCAGTTTCAGTTGCAGTTCATAATTAATTCTAAGGTTTGCTTATTTAAATATAATACAGCTACCTTTGGGTGTATCATGATGAACAGGGTGTAGTATTTCATTTACTATTGGCTAGGGTGCAAATAAAAGGTGTAAGGTGTGACAGTGCAGTTTTAACAATCCACCCAACACATACAGCTTGTGTGAATACAGGCTTTACAAGAAACAACCCCAGGACAAGAACAAATGACAAGGTGATAAAATTCACTTTGATAATAAAAAGAACATCATAGTTTCAAATGTACCAAATCATGTACCAAAAATGTTTTTCATTTCTATTTTAAGATACAACTGCACAAACTTATGGCTGTGTATATATAAAATACCTTTAAAATCATTTTTCGCTGTATATGGTTGTTGTGGAGTGTTAGCTATTATATATAGCAATACTTATCTAAGACTTGTTGCAGAATATGCAACAAAATCAACATAAAATAAATAGGAAATAAACTCTTGATTTAAGAGGAGGCAATACACAATCTAAAAACAATATGACAGACAGTAGTACAGTGATCAATATTTGCCTGTGATGTATTTTAACACTCTCTGAAACTGTAGGCAATTGTAGTGAAACTGCAGGTAATTGTTTTTTTTTTACACCTCTCTATAATGTGATAAATACCAAAATGATTAGCAGTTGAATAAGTCAGAATGCACAGACCAAAATTCAGAAGTATTGTTATACTGTTCCTCTGTAGTTTGGGGAATGTTGCAGTACTGACAGTTCAGTCATCTAACTGAGGTAATGACAGTCAGACTCTCTATGTGCAGTTATGTTGACTCCTTAGAATATTTAACTATAACCATAGCAAGTTATCTGTCCTACATTTGGCAGGTCTTTTCTTTATGGCTACAGTTCTCTGTGATGGCAGTCCCTCTGGGCACACTGTAGGTGCTGGATTTTGCTTTTGGCACAGGTGGGTAAATATATGTGCTGGATGCGGTCCACCCCTGAGCGGCACACCGGACAATACTGATAAGAAGCAAAAAAGTAAGTTTAATACCCCATGTTCTACTTTATATATTACACATTACATATCTCTATTATCTGCATTTGTATATCTGATCTTTTGTTGTCATGCTATTATAATTATGCAATTAGACTGTGCCAATTTATACAGTCAATCATTTTGTGTATGTACCACTGAACTCCTATGACACTTGTATGATGTCAGAGGGAGAAAGGGTCATAGGACAACTGTACATGCATGGAGGACTTCTGACTAGCAAGATCTTCAGCCTTGAACAGATAAAAGCGGCTGACAACACATCAAGAAATGTGTTAGAAGGGTAACCTGTATGTTCTTTTAATCATTAACCCAGTCAATAAGAAAATCTTTCATTTTATATTTAAAAAACAAAGTATCTTGAATTCTAATACATAAAAAAATCATGTTTAGACTTGTGTTTTTTGCTAGATCAACACTTACCAGTACTGATACATTGATTTTAACCACTAGTGTTACTCGTGTATTTATTTTAAACAGCACTGATGTTGTAGTAGTTACACAATAATCACCTGGAGGTTGCTGGCACAGTTATAGCAGCAGAACATATGTCCACAAGGACAGAATGCAGCATTGATCTCCTGCTCGCAGCACACAGCGCAGGTCAGGGCCTCTTGCAACCTCTGGAGCTTCTCCCTCAGAACGTGAGTTTCTCTGCAGTTCACGCATGTTCTGTCATCCATCTCAGCTCGTGGTGTGGGACAGGGACCCCCACATCCAGTCACGCCCATCCCAGCATTGAACAGGGCACGTCGGGCACGGTCGTATACTTCTTTGGATGTGCGCTGGATGTCGAAGATGTACCTTTTACCAAGATCAATGCTTTCATTGAGGAAGAGAGAGGCCAGGTGGCCCTTAAAGTCACGATTATATTGCATCTTCACTGTGCTCATTACTGTATCACACCTGAGGAGTTAAGTGATATAAATCGTGTTATATAAAACATATGCAAGCATGACTTATCGCTTATATAAAATTGTTTTACTTTATAAAATCTGTTGTAGAAAATTTTATTCTGGAAATCTTTTAACAATTTTAAAAATTGTGGAAATCTTACGAACCCATAGAGCCTTTCATATTTTCCTTAATGCAGATAGAGTACAACTTTGGCGATGTGACCTAAAAATCTGCAACCTTTTTCTTTAAGAATGTTTTTTACCCGCTAAGGCTGATAGAATTCTAATACTACACACCTGTAGAAGGCATGAAACTCTGTCATGGCACGATATAACCCGTTGGCAGCATTGGGGCTAATGAACCTAAACAGGAGTACCACACTGTCCCCACTGTCCTTCGTGACGGTCACATATACGTTCTTTCCAGACTGAGTAGCCATTTGAATAACTGGGTAAATGATTCTGAAAGAAACAGAGAGATCATTTGATCAGAAATCATGGAACAGCATTGAAACATATTTCTAAACAAGCCTGATATCAGCACATCAGTTGTTGTTATATGTCTGCACCTTTCAATAGGAGTGAAATCTGTTTTGCAGACAAACAGGCCCTCTGGTCCAACACCGATGACCATTTCCTGTCCTTCAGAGTCCCGGGCAGAGTGCCACTCCACACCGTAGCTACTGAGGGAGGAAACCAGCTGCAGGGCCTGATATTCAGCTGATGTCTGACTAACACCCTCCAGTTTTTTATGCCTCATACAAATACTATGAGAACAATTTACACACACACACAAAACAAAGTTTATAAGAAATTCTATCTGCAGGCATCTGACTTGCATTCAGAGAAAGAACCTGTGAGTTTGTTATAAATTCTCTGTTCTTACTTGTTCATGGTGTCATGGCTCTGGTCCTGACCATATATCTGGGAGTAGCAGTATTTGGCTCTGCTATGGTTGTAATCTCCAAACTCTGCCTGTGCCAATAACGCACTGAGTTCTATGGCCTGCTCCCTGTCCAATCGCAAGCTTCCTTTAACAAGCTCCTCCCTCACATGCATCAGAAACAAACGTCTGCAGAAAAACAGAAGATACAAAACCTGTTAACAAACACGGCGTAAATCCACATTTAGCATCTGAATGTTAAAAACCATTAAGTAATATTAGTAACATGAAATGTGGCTGAAAATGTGCATTTTTAAAACAAACTTTAGCTAAAATGTGCTAATTATTAGTACAAGCTAAATTTAGAATGTTGCCTATGTGAGTCAATAACAGAAAACTATTATACCTTCACTGCTGCTAAACACAAGGTTGGCACAAATGAAAATTCACAGGTATTGCAACACAATAACAATAACCAGACAAAAAGCTTAGGCTCTTCTTTATCACACTGTACTTGCAAAGCTTTGGTTTAAACTCACAGTAGTAGTTTCATGCACTGTCAGTTCCACATCTACAGTATCTCCAAAAATGAAGCTGGCTTGAATCCAAGTTTACATAGTAAACTAACCCCAGTGAACTTCAGTAACAGAATCAAACTTCTTACATATTTCAATACCTCAACATAAATCATTTGTACAAGGAAGAAATCACATAGATTAATATGCAATACAATAATGTAGCTTAAACTTGTTGCTAAACCTAAGTACTTCAATTTGTAAATCTTAAAACAATACAACAATTAGCCTATTTATTAAAAACCAGGAATTATTTAACATAACACAATGAAATCTGCAGCCTTCACAATGATCTATGTTTGCACACTTCAATACGATTTAAAACGAATTCCTTTAAAAAAAAATCCTTTTCATGAAGAACAAAAACAAACGCAGAAAAGCACGGGTCTGGATCCTGTTCCACTATTGTATAATGTTATGTAAGAAGGAGAATCACATTACAATGTGTTTCAACTTAGAAACAGCCAGACATACTGACACCTCCCCACCCCCACCCTCCAAACCAACAGCACTCATCGGACGTGACCAAACAGTTCCACTAGTCCTCTAGACTGGAACACGCTGTAACAAAAGAGTTACTTTCTGTGACTTTGGAGACTCACAACTGGACTGATCCGGACATGCATTTACAAACACATTCATACAACATGTTTAAACATACATGTGCCTTAAATTGCCTGCAGAGAACAATTTCTGCCACATTATAAGACCATACAAGAGGCACTCCTTATCTGAAAGTGTGCCAGTTCAAGAACAAACATGCAATGCAGCAGTTAACTCCCTGCCACAGGATCAGACGTGAGACATTATATGAAAGATGCATGGAGATGTGGGTGAAAGGTAAACACAAAATTACACAGCACTGCTACTTCCTGTTTGCTCTGGTGAGAAAAAACAAATGGAAAACAGACCAATTATCCACGTGCTTCATGTTCTCCACAGTAAGCAAAAATGTACAACCTCAGCAACTCTGCAGACACAGAGCATGTTTTGTTTTTTTCGTTCATAGAAAAAGTTTCATTAAAAAGGTTTCCATTATCATGATTATAGATGGAGTCAGTGTTAGTAATGCAGATCCATAATAAAATAATTCAATTTAAGTTTATCTATATAGATAAACTGCTTTTCACATTATTTTGCTTTACAGCATATTAAAACCTTTACAGCATGTTGGGCTGCACTGTTATTCACTGAAATTTCACCTTGTTTGCTCTTGCAGAATTAGATGCGGCTCAACAAAGAACTTGACTCGCAGCCTCAGTTTGCATGGAGACAGGCTGTCTACTTGTTGAGAAATCCTGTTCCTAAGATTTAGCCACAATATCTCTCCTTTTGTACCGGTGAACTGGAGTCCAAAATAATCCACCTCTATGATCCCCATCTTCCGACATATCTTTGAAGTATAAAAACAAATAAACATAAATAAACAAACTAACAAACAAACACACAAAAATATTATATTCCAAGATTTTTCGGATGCATATGGGTGATTTATCTGAATAGACACAACATGCTGTTACATAAGAGGAAGTCAAGTGGGAATGTGGTATGAATGTACAGAACAATCTTTCATACTACATTTCTGGCACATTAATAAATATATAAAATATATATTTTTTCTAAACACGCGTTCTTTATGCAGTTTTAATAGTTATAAAGTGACTCTTCTTTGTAAACAACAAATAAAATATTAACACTAACTTTTTTTCAGTCAGTTATTAATGAGCCAAATGTAACTATGAAGAAATTGTGAAAGAACTTTTGAAAAACGAGCTCTGAGACTTTGCTCACCTTATTTAGGACTTCTTCTCCGTTTGCTTTTGCATCTGCCTCCACTTCCAGAACAACAGAGTCCGGACGAGTAATGTGGCATAACATGTTAAATGCAGTTACTGTTTCGCACACACGTCCAGGATAGCGGATAGAAGGACCTGTTGCTCTCTGCAAAACTTCACTGGCTCGTACTTCATTGGAAAGTCATCGAGAGGTTTATAAAGCTTTGGTCCAACTCAAGGATCCGCCTCTCCGTTATACTGATTCATAAACGAATTGTTCTTTTGATTCTTTTTTTGTGATTCAGTCAAACTGGTTCGCACATTGTTTGCAAATCACTCGACTGTAACAACTTTGCTAAGCGGGTGACGCAGAATTATAAAAACAAATAAATAAAAGTTGACATTGTCCATGGAAAACATTTTCGTGGAACGCAACTGAGCGATGATTTATCGAATCAATGAATTAGTTTTTGGACCGATCATTGAAACGAACCATTTGAACGAACCGATTCATTAAAAGGATTCGGACTTCATTCCTACGAACTGCGGAACAACACATAGACAGTCACTTTCACTCTTATGGGTGTGTGTAATTTAACTAGTACAGGAAGGACTCAGATTAGTACAGCAACTTGACAGGCCACGATGGTCGATGATGAATCACTGGGGACCCAGAGAAACTACCGATTATACAGGAATTGAAACAGTGGATGGATAAATAAACCAACCAACCAGTCTAACGCTGTCCAACGGAGCAAACCCCATCACAGCGGGACAGCAGGACAGCAGAACATTGTCCTCGTATTAATGATTAAGAGACTGTAAGCACATAAAAATATTACAGCACATTGTATAAATGTTACCCATACAGCCAATGCTGAGGAATTAAAGCAGCTCAAAGACATGTTTGAGAATTTCAGAGAAAAATTGCAAACCGTGCAGCAGGATTTCACATCAGGGTATGTATTCATGACCTGTTTTCTAAATAAGGTGTTGAGATGGCAAATTATTACTTTCTTTAGCACCCGATGACATAAACTATTACACAATATTAACACAACTTTGGCTTCTTCACGAGCGGAGAAGTGAATGCTAGCTAATTAGCTAGCTATCCTCACTCAAAACAGCGTGTTTATTGTGTTTTGATGTTAGAAATGGACAAAACTAAGACTGTGGGGTATAAACATAAAGAGGGGCTGTGTAACATTATACATTTTTGCTAGAAATGTGTAAGATCTTCAGTCCTGTGGAGTTAGCGCAATGCTAACAACTGCTTTCTGAAATGTATTATAACTTGCTGCTGACAGTCATGTGATGGGCGAAGAGTTAAAACTCTGCTGTGTGTCATTTATAGCCATTTATAAGCATTTATACCTGTCTTACCATTTATAAGCATTATGTATAATGTTGCCCATGTTCACATTTAACTAATTTCACATCTCACAAAATCACTTTCCCTGTGGTTTTGGTTACATAGAGTCGACAGGGAACTCAGCACATACTGTAGCAATAAAATAGTGTATATTTCTGTAACAAGACCTGTTGTTTAAATTGTTGCACTCATATTTTGGAAACCTTTTCAGAATTAAGATCCTAAGTGACAAATCCAAGGAGGCTAAAGTAAAGAAGAAACAAAGGTAAAGAATAAAATAGTTGTCAAAGTTTTCATTAATAGTGTTTTTGCAAACAATGCAACATATTAAGATATTATGTGTTTGTGTGGCACATTCCCCTAGAAGAGATGAACATCTTCCTCAATATTTTGCTGGAGTGGAGCTGCTCAGTCGGTATGTTATCTTCATATGGATACATAACCAAATCTTACTTAAGATTTATGCTCCTGTAAGCTATATTACATCTGTCTATCAAATAGCATAAACATGTAAATGGAATGGCATCTAGTTTTGTAAAATTATTGAAAATATATTTAACAAGTATAATGATGTCCACACTGAATTTTAAATCCCTCACCAGATATGAAGACAGCTGGGTCAGTCTTCATAAACGAGCTAAAGAATGTGCTAAGACTGGAGAGGTACGTTCACACTCATTGTCTGTGATGCAGTGTGGTGGCTGTGTTCCTGCTGGCATGATAACTGTGTTTCACCGTGGCTGTGTCACTCTGTCAGACTGTGGATGGGGATGTGGTGATGCTGTGTGCACACTGGGAGAAGAAACGAGGAACTGTGCTGGAGCTGCAGGAACAACTGCAACAGATTCCTGCCTTTCTCACTGACCTGGAGACGATCACCTCACGTATTGGTACGTATCACGTATCACAGCCAAGGATGTTAATCAGTGACAAATCTGAATACTTTGTGTAGAATAGATTATTATTACAACATAAAAAAATCCTTCAGCCAATTGTTTGAAGACAAAAAAAACATGTTGATTTCACTTTATTCTGATCTGCAGATTTTACTTTTAAGTCAGTCTTTTGGTTTGTGATGGCATCAAACCATGATAAACCATCTTATTTTCAAGTTGGCAGGAGGGATTGTAACTGGAGCTGTGTTGTGTGCTCAGATAGGAAAGGAGATTTTCCTGGTGTTGTAGAGCACGTACCTGCATAACCAACAGATGGTTGCAATGTTAGTTGTGAATTTCAGCTAATCATCAAACACCAGCCCAAGGTTCCTAGCATATTGAGTTAGTGTAAGAGTTGCCATTTTGTTGTCATTTTGTCCAAAGCAACATTTTTGCACAGTGAGCTACACTAACAGCTGACAACTTCTTATATGACAAAATACAGTTTTAAACTTGAATGAACTAGAATCCACTTCCACTTCTACTACCACACAGTTTACTATATATGGGCTGCCCCATGAATTCTAACAAAAAGGAAGAGCCTAGAGGTGTCACAGAGACAGCCGTGATGTTAGGTGTCCAAAACGTATTTGTAGCACACAATTTGCATAACTGCCTTTATTATAC
>JAZGTK010010502.1:0-16345 GCA_036877625.1 Ambastaia sidthimunki | reverse complement strand
CGCTTCCTTGGCGGTTACGTACATAAACACGACCTGCTGTTGGGAATAATGTAAATGGTGATTCATCCGATCACTCTTTTCCAGTCTTTAGCTCTCCAGACTTTATGATCATGACACCATATTTCCCATTTTAGCATTGGTGTCTGTGATTAATACTTTAGCAATTGCAGAGTATTCATCTTCCATAATTGTTGGCTTTGTGAATTTCTCTGCAAACTGTTTTTGTGAAAATAGTGTTCTTAAGGTGGATACAGTTCTGCTGTCACTTTTACTACAGTAGCTCTGTGTTGTTTGGACAACGTATTTGTGTTTCACACATAAAATAACACAAATGTAACTTTGGAAATTGTTGGAAATGTTGTGACTAAAGAAAATTGAAAATAAATTAAACTAGGTTATATTGTAGCATATTCAATGTCGCCCTAAGCCTAGAATTTACAAAAAGGTTTTCTTGACATTTTATCACCCAGTTTCTTCAGAAATCATCATGAGAAGCTTTAAAAGAGTTTTGAAGGAGTTCCCCTCTATCATCGAATTGGCTGTTTTTCTTCATTAATTGGTCCATATCATCCTTTTAAAATAACGCAGCAATTTTAACATGTTGGCACAGTTATATTTTTGTCTACAATAATCATTTTAAACATTTTAGCAAATGCTTCAGATGAACATTTTAGTCCAAACATTTGCTTGAATTCGACTCATTCAAGGAACATACTTTCTCCTATTTGAAGATACATGTGCACAGTTTATTTCTTTTAGCTGGTTTCATATAGCTGTGTTTTATTCCAGTTACAACAGAAAACCAGATGAAATGATGATTGATTTAAGCAATGAATTACAGTGGGCTCCAGGATTCTGAGACCATTAGTGAAAAATTGTTTGTGTTTTTCTCTAATGTGATACAAACTTTTTGATTACAATTTATATTAACAACATAACAATGTAAAAAGTTGAACTGAAACACATGCGAAGGTTTATGTCTAATTTATTATGTCACCTTTTTATTTAATTTACAGCATAAATAAAATTAGTGAAAACCTGATGATCCATTTTATTTCAGATATATAGAGATTTAAGATATAATGTATACCTTTATTGCAATTTATGTCACTTTGGGAAAAAGAATCTGTGCCAAATGCATAAATGTGAATGTAAATACATACTGTAAGACCCCCCAACCATTTTACCCCACTCATTATTCCTTTGTGTTTTTCTATTCGAATTATAAAAGACGTTTGAATTTAAATTGAAACACTTGCTGTCCCTGAAAGACATGAATTTATTTCTATGTTTGGTTTAGTTGGGCCATTTCTTTGGAAAGGTTTTATTTTGTTTATTTTGTCAATGAAAGATTTTATTTTGCAAAAGACCAACATAAATGGGGATGGGGGAGTGGCCATACCAATCAAAAACAAACTTTTTTATACCACTGTATTCCTGCAAGAAAATGTTTTAAATACAGATTTTAAATATAGTGAGTGTTTCTCCTCAACACAGGTCCTTCCTCAGTCATCAATAATGACGATGACTCTGCCAGCCCTCTTCATCATGTGTCCAATGGATCCAACACCCCCTCATCCTCTGACATGAATGCAGATGCAGTAATCATCGGCATGACCAAGATTCCAGTCATAGAGAATCCACAGTACTTCCGCAGCACCAGCAGTCTGCTCAAATCTGACACCTGTGAGTCTGTCTGTCTGCTTGTGCTGTGTCTAGATAACCAATGTAACGCTTATGAAACCATGTTATCCCAGTGACAACAACAAGATTAATAAGACTGCACAAAATACAACACCAGAAAGGAATCTTAAGACCAAAGTGTTTTACATTGTGACACCTGACACTTAAATACACATCCAAACAATGTCACAATGCAAAACATTGTAGTAGTACTATAAAAAACATTTTTTCATCCAAAATGTAACTTTTTAGCTTTTGTTCTAAAATATAACCTGAATGTTTTTGGCAGGTTTTGTGAAATTCACCAAAAAATAAGCATATGCACACAAACAATACATCATGTTACCTGTACATTTGATGTTACTTTTTACTCACATCTTGTCCAACTCTGGTTACTTTTAATATAGGGTTATGGTGTACAGTCAGTTACTGTAGATCGATGCAGCCTCACCATGCAGCTCTCACTAATGTAATCGGCTGACTGGCTTGTTTTTCTTCAAAAGCATTTCTTAATCACATTAAGAATAAATCTCCAAGAGCCGTGTCTGTTCAGAATCTTCTCTCTCTCTATCTCGTTTTCTCTGTCTCTTTATCTCTCTCCCACCACATTAAACGGCTGATTAATCTGGTTTTATCTCTTTGCTGTCCTCACTCTGTTAAGAGATGCCTGGGCACACACACACATAATCTGAAACATCTGTTCTGCCATATCTGACATCATCTGTATAACACCTTTATTTATTTATTTTTTGCAGACTGGTCTTTCTTTTATGATCAATTTCTTTTATGGACACCCAGAATTTAGTAGACTTTAAGTAAGACTTTTTCATAGGAAATAAAAGTCATAAATGACGTCAATATTGTAATTATTTCTCCTAAACAAAAATAAATTAAATAGGGAGCTCATATTAGCAAACATGCCAAAGTCTACAATCAAAAGTCAGAGGTTTAAATATGAACTAAAACATTTCTCATCAAATTCTTTCTAAGCATATACACTACCAGTGAAACGTTTGGAAACACTTGACTAAAATGTTTCTTATTATCCTAAATATCTTTTAATCTAAAGCTGTTTGTTTAAATGTTTAAAATTATTATTATAGAGTAAAATTTCAGTTTTTCAGAAAATTACAATTTTATTTTGACCAAATAATTGAACAAGAACAAGCAGTCAATAAGGGGGTAGTATAGAGGGGAACTCAAAACTCGTTAAAAAGTTTCTCAAGATAATTACTCATAAAACTGCGTAATAAAACGTCAAGAAAACATTTTTGTAAATTCTGGGAAAAGGGTGCTTACATTGAATATACTAGAATATTACCTAATTTAATTTATTTTCAATTTTTTTTAATCACAGCGTAATTCCCAAAGTTACATTGTGTTATTTTAAAGTTTTAAGGAATTTACTATTATTCTAAAATGTGAAAAAAATATTAATAGAAAATGAGTGAGTGTTTCCAAACTTTTAGCTGGTAGTGTATGTCTAACTATGAATTTTCTTGCAGTCTAACAACGGCCTAGCAACGGCCTAACAATGGAGTCTAGTTTTATTTTACCATAGAAGTACATCTAAGGGGGTCATCTAAGATCTGTTCTGAGATAACTGAGATAATCCATGTGTTTTAAAAAGTATCAATTGTGAGGCTTCCCACAACAACTTACGTGATCTTTTCCCATCAGGCTTAAGAACTTGTCACTCATCTGAAATTGCTCAACTCACTATAACTGAAGCAGTATCTGACAGGGTGAACACATTTATCAGCTCCTCCGGTTTCATGGTCTTTCATCGCTGTACTTTAATACTGACAACACTCAGCATTGATCTAAGACTCCTCCACGTAATCCCAAACAAAAAAGCTAGCTTCATTGATTTCTTTACCTCAGTGAAGATTGCCTATAACTACTCATGGAGATGGTGTGGCATGGTGGCTAAAGTTTAGGGCTGGTAGCCATAAAAAGTTGGTTTGAGCCCTGGAGGACTGAGCCATGAGATATTATGAGATATTACCGTTGTCCTTGAGCAAGGCACTTACCCTTAGGTTGCTGTAATGAATGTACTGTAGTCACTTCAGATAAAAGCATCTACTAAATGACTTCTTACTAACCTGCTTACACACACAAGCATCCACACAGATAAATGGGTTCCAAATGAGAACTGTCAAAAGGACATAATTCACCCCAAAATTCACAGGAAAAAACTATATTTCAAGAAAAAAAGTCAATTTTAGAACCATTAGGATTTATACACTGAATTATACATTACATCATTTATAATGACATTTAGGCACATTTAAACTCCCATTGTGTGATATAAATATGCAGTTGTTGTGTTTGACAGTTGTTCAGCACATTAAAAGACACAACATTGTCCTGAAGAGGGAACTCGGAGAGGGAGCATTTGGGAAAGTCTTCCTTGCTGAATGCTACAACCTGTCAACAGACCAGGAGAAAATTTTAGTAGCTGTGAAGGTAGTATATTTCTAAAGATGGTGGCTGTTTAAATTAGTCAAAACAACAGTGTATAACAGCCTATTATAAATGTGAAATATAGGTCTTCAGGCATTCAGAGTTTTTGTGTTCTGTGTGTTTGCAGACTTTAAAGGAGGCCAGTGAGAATGCCAAGAAGGACTTCCATCGTGAGGCTGAGCTGTTGACTAATCTCCAGCATGAACACATTGTCACGTTCTACGGTGTGTGTGTGGAGAATGACCCCCTTATTATGGTATTTGAGTACATGAAACACGGCGACCTCAACAAGTTCCTCAGGTACAGTTTTGCTCCAACACATCTGTGTATCGAAATTCAGTACTGCTTTAGTCAATTCTTCACGTTAATTACTTTGTCCTTGTAAGATGATGGTCCTAATTTTTCATGCTGTAAAAATCTATCACCAACGTACAGAAATTAAGCCAATCAGAGCACAGGATTCCCACTGCTGTAGTACAATGTCACGTTAAACTTTTCATTGGTAAACACACAGTCTCTCTGAAACCCAAATGATCTATTAGGATGCTGATGGTCATTGGACCGTCTTTGGACAATGAAACTAAGGTTGGTGAAATCAGTGTTCGTCTGTTCACCTGCAGGGCTCATGGTCCTGATGCAGTCCTGATGGCCGATGGGCAGGTGCAGCAGCAGGTGGAGCTCACTCAGTCGCAGATGCTGCACATTGCGCAGCAGATCGCTGCAGGAATGGTGTATCTGGCTTCCCAACACTTCGTTCACAGAGACCTGGCAACAAGAAACTGCCTTGTTGGGGAAAACCTCCTAGTAAAGATCGGAGATTTTGGAATGTCCCGAGATGTTTACAGTACAGATTACTATCGGGTAAACTTTGCTTTCCAGTCTCTCTGTCTTTCACTTTGTACCTTACTCCCTCATTTAGAGATGGAACTACACAGTGGCCCTAAAAAGTATTTGGACACCTTATCCACACGTAATGTGTGCCATTGTAATAAATATCAAAATATTTCAGCATTATTCTGATTTGGCTAATATCCAAAGCAAATATTGTTAGTGCTTCTTATTCCAGTTTTATTATCTTGTTTCATGAGCTTTTATGATATTTTCTGTTAAACAGGTAATAAATCACTTTTGAAATATTTAAAAAATAACAATCAAAAAAAGTATAGATTTATAATATTAGCAATGACTAATACTATAAATCGATGGTCAAGCAAAAAAATAATTATAAGCTATTAGTGTCCGCCATTATGTTGATGTGTCCCACCACAAATTTTTTAGTCCTTAAACTGATTAAAACAGCATTAACTTGCATTCTGTTACAGTTCCAGTAGCTGGAAATTAATGCTGGCTTCATAAGGACACTGGAAGTTCTTAAATCTGATTCCAAGTATATGTATAAATCAATATGCTTCTCATGTTCGTTGCTACATATGTATCATTGAATACTAGCTATTTGAACACCTTGACCCCAACAACTCGGCAGGAATTGTGATGTTAGCAGAAATTCAGTGTGTGTGTGTGTGTGTGTGAATCTCTCCTGTCAGTAAGTCTCTCTCTCAGATTAGGAGCTGGGGAGGAAGGTGGCGTGGGAACAGGAAAGAGGGGTTACTATGGCAACAGCAAGGAAAAAGAAGAGAGCGCTTGCGCCATCCGTCAGTAACTGAAAAAGTCATTAAAGATCTCTCATTAGTATTCACCTCCATATTCAGCATGTGGGCCTACAGAAAGAGAAAGAACAAAAGACAAACAGAGAGAGAGAGATAGAGAGAGAGGGTGAGAGACAAAGAGAGACCTAAGTTAGAAAAAGCTGTAAAAAAAATGTAAGAAATAAATAAAAAGATTTTAATTTTAGGTGAGGGATAGAAAAACCAGACCTTGCACAACAGGACAGAAATTCAGAGAACCAACTTGTAATAATGTATGGTTTAAGTGCAACTTGTCCTTATTTTGTTTTTCATTTATATATTTTGTGTGGTTAAAATGTGTGTTCAACGATGCATTAGATAACTCTCTTCACTGTGCCAGTAACTTTCATTTATCACTGAACTCTGATGAATATCATGACACACATCTTCATTTCATGAGCCCCTATTGAGATTCAAATGCAGGTCAGTGGAAGTGTGTGCGTGCTCTGAGTACACCATTGATTAGGCCTATAGAACATCAGTTTCCATAGAAACAGCTGGTCAGAGGAGGCAGCGGCTGATGGGCGGAGTTATGTTGTGAAAGCATGTTATGCAACCACAGAATTCAGTGCTTCATAATGTTGTTATAAAGCCACAGTCATTCATTATAACTCATATTTAGGGACTCAATAAAAATAGTACAATCCTAAAAAAAGCCTTGGTAATCTATGGCCCTTCTAAATCCAATCTAATCCATCAATACACCAATCATTTTAATTTTTTAAGTTCAACAGTTTTAATCAGTCAGAGTCTTTTTTAAATCACATTCTTGTATATGTAGACCTTTATCACACTTCCTATTTCCGGTAAGTGAAGCAGTGTTTCACTACTTCCGGTACTATCGTAACATAATCAAAACTAATGGCTGAATCCTCTAGCTGGTGTTACTGCAGTGTACCCAGCTGCTCTAATTCTAAACAACAACACCCTTATCTCATTTTTTTATGATTTCCAGGCACAAAAAGAACTAAGGAAAGCATGACTGAGACAAATACAGTGGGATGATGGTCCTTCTTTAAATACCTTAATGAATGCTGTTTTAGTGAGTAGGGACTATGTTTTCGGACTGAGGGCTAAACTTTCGTAACATTGAGCAACCTGTAGTTTATGGAGCTCCTCGTTCTTTTGCATTGACTGGTAGCAACGTGCCTGTGCTAATACCTCTCTATTCACTATATCTGACACTGCATGCCTATTGGCAACTGCTAACTTACCCTGCTAAAAGTCTTGATTATAAACCATTGATGACATTAGTAGGGTCGCTTTATTTAGGCTATGTCAGTGTTAGACAGAATACATAGCAAAATGTTTTTTTTTTTAGTAATAAGCTAAAGCTAACAGGATAACTAGCAGCCAGAATATGTTGACAGTACCATTGACTTGACATAAACTTTTTAAAGAACTTATCTCTTGTCCAGCTTTAAACTTTTCACTTTGGTATGCTCTTTCACCAAGTTAACATTCTTGCCCAAATGGTAATGTCAACAGACAGGATGTCATCTGATGTGCCAGCGCCATTGTTATGCTAGCCAAACCAGAAGAATCGATACACTGCTTCTACAAGCTATGATAAAGCTCTATTGCATATGTAAATCAATCTTTTATCCAAGCATAATAACTAGCTGGGTGCCTGTGAAACAACTAGTCTTTAATAATGGCGTAATACTAATCCTTCTTAGATTTCAGACTCCTCCCCTATAAACTGGAACCATTCCGGCAATCCAGTTAAGTCCTAATAAATAAAATCAAGTCCCATCCTACTTTTTTTTGTAAATTCTCAATCTCAATTGTATTGTTCAAAATTTTTATTTAGTGTACAAAATGCAGTAACCAAATATTTTCATACTTAGCAACTTAACTTTCATACTTAGCATACTTGCAACAATAACTTACTTAACTAGACCCACATTGCTCATCTTAAATCAGTTATGACAACAAAGGATTGTATAAATTGGTCTAAGTTATATTTTAGTAGGGTGTTTTTGTCTGAATGAGTGTGTGTGTTTGTTTGCAGTGGAGTGAGGGTTTAATAGCGCTTGTGTAGTAGACCACATTTTAAGTGACGCTTCCAGTCTGTAATTCCACTATGGGACCACTGAAAAAGCCTAAAAGCTTTTGACCTTAATATTTGATGAGTCTAGTATGTTAAACCAATTAATCTGAGACTAATCCACATGCTGGACCGCAATCTAATAATTAATATTTCAGAGGCAGCGCATTATGCAGAAAGCTAATAAATGAAATGGCTGGTTTTGGGGTTGAGCTCCAGGCCAGACCAACTCCCCAAGCTTACAGCATCCAAATCCAGAGAGAGAACACTTACTGCACTATACAAAGTCCTGAACTGGAATACTGTCAGCTTTTGAGAGCTCTTTGGATTGAGCAATGCTCCAAATGCAACAAACTGCTGACTGCTCACACTCTAAAAGTCTTTATAGATCTTTTCCATTAGCATTTGTCAGATACTCTGGTTTTGTTGTAGAGTAACTTTTATTTGCTAATTACTGTATTTCATTCTACATCTTCTGCTCTGGATAATATCTTCAAACAGCAGTTTAACCACTAATCTTTCAGGAATTTCATTTTTTTCAGCTACAATATACAGTATATTTATATGGACAATTTTATACCAGTGATGCTTAATAGGCTGGCAACTTGTAAGTTCAGGTAATGCCTTAAACTGTGGTCTTCTATTGGGAAAAGGTCTTAATAAGTTTAAGCAAAATCAGATTGACACACCTCTACATTTCTACCCATAACCATGTTTTGCGAATGCCTTTGCATTAATTTACCTTATTACATACGCACATTTCTGATTTTATGAAGACCAGACAACAGCCGATAGGACATTTGTTGACATTAGTTTTAATTGTTAGTGTTTTGTTGTACACTTAAACACTCATTAATAGGAACATTTAAGTTGCCGGATACGAACACTGATGCAACTCACATCACTCATCTGAACACCATAGCTCAGTGATGGCTCAGACTGGAAGTATGTTGTGCCATTCACTAGTCCATGACTCCAACAATTCTGTTCTGTTTTCCATATGCAGGTTGGAGGTCACACCATGCTGCCAATCCGTTGGATGCCACCAGAAAGTATCATGTACAGAAAGTTCACAACAGAGAGCGACGTCTGGAGTCTGGGAGTGGTGCTGTGGGAGATCTTTACCTATGGGAAACAGCCCTGGTACCAGCTTTCAAATAATGAGGTACACAAACACTAAGATCCATGCTGAAATGCCAAGACACTCTGTTTCATATGCAAAACTGTGTCAATGCAATATAATGCATTTTTATAGTGGTCTCTCCTCTACAACCTTAGTGAACCAAATTTAAGTTATGTGGGAATCCAAACCATTAGCCAATTTAGCATTGTTAGTGCCATAATATACCAGTTGAGGTAAAGGAACAATGCACATTTGCTTGTTGTGTTTGATGTTTGACTTCTTATTCTTTATAGGTGATTGAGTGTATTACCCAAGGTCGTGTACTGCAGCGACCCCGGACCTGTCCTAAGGAGGTGTATGACTTGATGCTAGGATGCTGGCAAAGAGAGCCGCACACCCGACTCAACATCAAAGAGATCCACAACCTGCTCCTCAACCTAGCCAAGGCATCACCTATGTACCTGGATATCCTAGGATAAGAGAGCACGTTACGTGTGTGTGACTGCACATGGATCCCAAAATTACCCCCTCTTCAATCCATCCCAGCATTTCTCTCTTCTCCAGCTTTAACACCTTCTTTGTTCTTCTCCACACCCAATGCTTCTCAATGTAATTGTCTCAATACACTGGCAACAGGATCTTTTCTGTTTACATTATGACTATAAAGTATGTATTTCTGAACAAAAAATGATGGTATAGAAGGATGTGCACTGACCACTGTTTAATTGCGGCAAGAACAAAATTCCACATGGTTGACCTTCTTCAACTTATGGACCAAGTTAACTCACTGCATACTCAATAATTCCATTCGTCACAACCTTATATTGACTTTCAAAACATTGAGGACTTCAGGAATACAATTAGAAGAGTTAGGGTTAGTAAGGGTTAGGGTTAATAACAAACAACTTATTTTTTGCTCACTGGACTCTGCTCCTGTCAGGACACAGCTACTGTATTTTTCATATACATGTCATATAGTACCAGTCAAAGGTTTGAACACATCTACTCTTTATTTGTTAGTATTTCCCACATTTGAAAATAATGACATCAAAACTATCAAGTAACACAAATTGAATTAATATAGAAAAATGTTCTCATATTTGAGGTTCCTCAAATATCCTTCCAATTCTGTACACTCAACCAACATAATGAAGTGCATTTTGGGACTTTTTTTAAATGATATTTTTTCCCCATGTAGGTCTGTAAAATTAATGTCATACATTTAAGCATAAGCCTTTAAATCAAAAGAATTTTCTTAGGATCAGAAAAACAAATTCAGTCAGGTGTGTCCAAACCTTCGGCTGGTAGCATGATGTGGTACTAAACAGTATATATGTATATGCATATATACATCTGAACATGAAACCAATGTGGTAATTTACAGTAACAACCTGTATATATATATGTACATACATACATACATATATATATGGCAGACTAACCCATTAAAATGTGTCCAGAGCAATACTGTCAGTGTGCATTTACTACACAAACTTAATTAAGCAAAGTGGCTGATTATGGTGAAGGCTAAATTACAACCTCTTTCTTTCTGTCTATGTTCTCATTTGCCATGTTTTACTACAATGTTGAAGCACTAATATACTACTCAAGCTCGGGTCATACAACTGCTATGGTGTAATATATATTTCATTGCAGGACAAATGTCTACTATTAGCGCCAACTCCCTATAGACTCACATACACTATCAGAGGAGGGGAGAGAAACATGATGGAAAGACAAGGCAGAGGAGAACAGGAGATAAACATGCATAACCCAGCTAAATCCACATTTTTTCATATTTTTATTATGCATAAATGACTATGTTAGCTTTGTCACTGCAAAGGTATTCACCAAATGTACTTTTGTTTGTGTAATGTTCATTATTGCACTGTAAGTCTTTACTCCCATGTGAAATTTTGCACTGTACTCAATGCCAAAATGAATCAACTGAGCAAAATATTCAATTCAAACTAAATATCCAATATTCAAATTTGATTACAGTAAAAATGGGATATAACCGTGACAACATTTAAGCTTCAAAATTTTGTTTTGCACTTAATGTGTTTGACTTTCACTTGTAAATTATTTATATTCAATTAATTATAAAAAATATTATTAATAGTTATTTTTATATTTGGTTAGGAGTAAATGCAGAGTTTCTTGTGGGATAGAAAGTCCTGGAAGGGGATGAACTGATAAAAAGATGATAAAGATTTTATGTTCGGCATTATAAGTAAATCTCATTAAAACTTCAGGTCATAATTCACCCAAATTGATCTATCAATCAATCAAACAAAAATTAAAAATTGTTTAACATTAAGAAAATGAAGCCATGTCTGTATCATTAAGAGTTTTTGCATGATGACATTTATTTTTTATTGTGGCATTGTTTTTATAACAATTAAAGCACAATTTCCTCCCAAATTCCTATTATTGTAATGTGTGTGGATGTTGTACTTTTTAGGCTTTGTTAGATTTTCATTTATATAATGCAGTATTTTGTATAATGTACTAAAAACAAAACTTAAACTGTAGTTAATACTAGTTTGGGGAGAAATTGTGGCTAATTAAAATGAAAATAATGTCATAATACAAAATAAATAAATAATGGTCCTTAAAGAAGTTTCATATTTTCTTATTTCATTTTATTGTTTTTTTTGTGTTGAATTATGACTGGGACGTGTTCTTGACAGGATTCGGGTTTGGTGGTTTGGGTTAGCTTTGCCTTACACAAAAATTCACAAGTGTTCTGAGACAGAACAATGACCTGTGACTGCAGACAAGCGCTTTTAAATGTACAGACTCTCTTGTGATGTTTCAAAATGTCTATAAGCTAAAATACTGTCCACACTTAAGCCAACCTGCAGGCGTATGCAGCATTAAATCCAGTGTTTCTTCTTTACTTTGGATCCTTTTCTTAATATGTTTCACATATGCCTACTGACAGCTGGGAAAGGTGTTCTTGACACAGTCAGGAAGAAGCTGATCAACTGAATTACACTAAAGAATCAAGTAGTGTGTGATAATTTATTTTATGGAACTATACAGCTATCCACTCATCTACAAACATACAATCAAACATCCTTATCTATAGGATTTCTAATACCTGTACAATAACATTCTAATGACATGAGGGATATGGACAAATCAGTTGTCCTACATTGTATTTAATAAAAGTGTAATGTCTTATCTCATCATCTGTGTGTGTGTGTGTGTGTGTGTGTGTGTGTGTGTGTGTGTGTGTGTTTGTGTGTTTATTATCTTGAATTTGTGGCCTTGTGTGACTGACAGTGAATTATGTGTATGCATTTATAGGTTAGTCAATAGAGGTCCATACAGGGTTCTCAGACAACATGGGCTGAACATATTGACCTACAGGCACTAAAATGCTTTATTGACAGTAATATTCTTTATGCCTTATCTATTGTCAGTCTCACAATTCATACAAAAACATGATGGAGACTAAAGCGGGTTAATAACAATTTACTGTGAAATGGCATAATCCATAAAGCAAATATATAAAACATTACTATAGAAGAGCTGAAAACGTGGCATATGAAAAACATCTAAATGAGAAAGCAGAAGGAAAAACGTAGACAGAGAGTAACCATAAAAAATTAAAAACTCCCCCTTTTGTTTCACTGACGTAAGCAGAGGGGAAAAGGGAGAGAGTACTGATCAATCGGTGGATCGATGGCTTGTTTTGACATTGTACATTAAGGCCTAACTAATTGCCAGAGGGCTAAATGCTTTTAAAAACACACCCATGGCACTCAGTGCAATCACTATTATTTTTCACAGCATGCAGCAAAATTCTCTAAAGACCAAGCGTGGGCGAGTGCGCTTTAAAACACAGCTCCACTCTTCTTATTTCATCATTGTAAAGTTTTATTGCCGTTCTGTTTTCAAATGATTTTGAAATATAATGATGTTGTTTATAATTGCACTAATATTGTAACTTCTGCACTATAAGCAACAGCAAAAGAAATTTACTTTTTCAATTTTTTGTGGGCTATTCGTGTTCAAAATGTGATCAGGTATGTCATTTTTAAGACAAAATAGTATTTACAGTACATTTCATTAAGGAATGAGTGAGGTTATTGTGTGTGAAGCCTTTTGCCTAGGAAAAGTAGAAAGCACTGTATGTCAGTACGTCCACCAAAGCACTGTGCCGAAATGCCGGCTGTCAGCGCTTCAGAGTGCTTGTAGGCTCATTTTTTCAGCTGAGATGCCCATTTGCTTGCTGTGATACAGAATATCCGCAAATGTAAAGTGATGCTATTATCCAAAACATTGCAGATGTTTTTATAACAAATAATACTATGATAGTAATGTTGGGATATCATCTGATGCAGATATGTGTACCAGACCAGTAGTTTAACATGTGACTTTTAGTCTGTGTGGTGTTTGTCCCGCCCCTCCTGCACTATGATTGGATGGCTGGGCCATAAGTGACATTACCAACTGCAGCGTATTAGCCAGTTTAATATTTTTCAGCTCTTGGCGATCAAAATAAGCTGAACGTTTTTAAAAAGATGGTGTTCCCATTGCAAACTATTAAAAAATACGCTTGCCACAGAAAAAAAATGCTCTGGTGGACACAAGGCCTGATAGGGCCCATCCTTTTATGGAAAAGCTTTTGTTCCCTACCTAGCTTCCTCAGAGAGATACAGGCTTTTAAGTATCGCTTCACTATACAGGCATTATGTGGATAACTGTGAGGTTTTGTGGTCTGCTTGAACTCTGTGTAATGGTAAATACAGATTCACTCCGTTCTCAGGGCCTTTATTCTGGGAAAGCAAGGAATATCATTTGGGATATTAGTGTGTGCTGTCTATTCATCAGATTAACCACATTAGCAGCTGTTTAGTGTCAACATGTAGAGGGAAAACAGCCGCTGACAGCCAGCTTTGGCTGCTGTGGGTCAATGTGTTTTACTGCAGTGCTAAAACTGTGCTGTGGCTTTAATTGACTATAAAGGCCTAAAGAATACTTGAGTGTAAAAGAAGTTTTCAGTTTTGACATACACACCCAGTACTTTAGCACAATAATTGTAACAATAATATATCAAAATTTCTTGGTACCTTGATAAACTGCATACCATAGCACTGTATGATTACACATTTACAAAGTATTCCATAGTGCTTTAAAGAATACCATTACATTGTCATCTCACCATGTTTGGTGCAGACATAAACATCCTGAACTCACATTGTGCATACAAGTCAGACATTATCCAAAATAAACTACACTGCAATACCAAATAGTTTGTTTGAGTGTACTTGATATTGTCACACTTTGTCATGCAGTGCTATAAATACAAACTAAATTGTGTAAATGATGTATTAAATACACAGATAATTTGGGTATTATACACAGTACTGATACTGTCAAAATTCAAGACTCAAACATAAGATTAAATTAAATTTAAATGTATTTATATAGCATTTTTTCACAATGTTCCATTGTTTCCAACATCTTTACATATGAAAAAAAGAAAGCACAGAAAGGAAAATTATAACATATATCATATATGTTATATATGATATATAACATATACATGGTATGATTGAAAATTGACTGTTACATTAGGGTCAGAACCAAACAGACTGTCAGGGAGTCACAGTCACCACTCCAGTCACCAGCAACAGCAATCACCAGATCCCAATCCCCCGATTACTAATCAGCTCCACCTGTCAGCGATCATCAACGACATTATATCCTTGCACTCCTCCTGTTCACTCACTGTCTGGTCTCAACCCATAACAGTTGAACTAACCTGACTTCCTGTGTTGCAGTTACCCATGTCTTGCCTCCAAAAAATCTCTGGGATCTCCACCGCTCCTGTGCTCCAGGTGTGACAGCTCGGTTCAGGCCAGTGTCTCAATTGTGAAACCCCAGGGCACTTTATCAAGCAGTGCCCCTCACGCCCCCCACACCCGGTGGGTTGCGCCAGCTATTGCTAACCTTACTATGCTAACTATTCAACTACTTGTGGACTCGGGGTCCCCAGGCAATTTCATCTCCCAGTACCTCAGACAGCTGAACTTACACCATCAGAGCCATGCCCAGCAGCTGAATATAGAAACCATCCACGGAAAACCGCTAGGGCATGATTACATCAGGTTTCAGTCCCTCCCGATCACACTACAGGTGAGCTGCCTTCACAAGGAGGAGATATCTTTTCTGGTACTGGAGGGATCCACTGCGGAGATCGGCCTGGGACGTCCCTGGTTATCCTAACATGACCCCGAAGTCAGATGGGAGTCCAGTGAAATTCTCCGGTGGAGTGATGCCTACTTCCAAAAATGTCTCACCAACCTTCCAACACACCACGTCCTAAGTCCCAGACTCCACGTGAATTCCACCCTAGTGGAGAGTTCCGAACCCCAAGAAACTCCTGAGATCCCATCTGACTATGCATCGTTCCAGGACGTCTTCAGCAAACAGGCAGCCACTAGGTTACCACCGTACCGGCCATGGAACTGTGCCATTGACCTGCTGCCTGGATCTATCTCATGTCCCTCACTGAACCCGCTCAGCTGGGAGGCCCAGAAGGTAAAACCTACGTTCCCACCGCACTTCGATCCACCCTTCTGGGCTCCCTTCATGCTTCCCCGGGCTCTGGACATCCTGGCAGACAGCGTACTCTCTCGCTCCTCCAGGCTCGGTACTGGTGGCCCCAGATGGCCCGGGATGTCTCCCAGTATGTATGCGGATGCTCAGTCTATGCCATCTCCTCTATCCCTCGCCACTTGCCCGCTGGAAAACTAGTACGCTTACCCATTCCTTGACGCCCCTGGTCCCACATCGGGGGCAACTTCATCTCGCAAGTTTGGAAGGCTTTCTTCAAGCTCCTTGGCGTGTTTGTCAGCCTATCAGGCAGTGCGGAGACAGAAACGCCATGCAGATGCCCGTCGGTCTGCCACCCCAGCCTACCATCCCAGAGATCAGGTCTGGCTCTCCACCCGGGATCTGTGTCTCCGCCTGCCCTGCTGAAAGCTGAGTCCCCGCTATATAGGCCCCTTCACCATAGAGAGGCAGATCAACAAAGTCACGTTCCAACTCCAACTCCCAGCCCGGTACCGTATACATCCAGCGTTCCATGTCTCCCTCCTAAAAATCCTGAGGCACAGGCAGTACCTCCTCCTCCCAACATTATCGAAGAACCCCTGGTCTATGAGTATGTGACATCCTGGACTCCCGGCGACATGGTGGTCAGCTGGAGTACCTCATCGACTGGGAGGGATTCGGGCTGGAGGAAATATCCTGGGTGGCCCGGGACAATGTACTGGAGCCATCCCTCCTACCGGCTTTCCATCAAAGACACCCAGACCG
>JAZGTK010010500.1:0-16348 GCA_036877625.1 Ambastaia sidthimunki | reverse complement strand
CAGTCGCTCTGATCTGAATAAAGCAGATCATGACACTGGAACAGACACAGATGAGGCATTATGGGATATGAGCGTTCAAGATTCCACAGTGGTGAGAGATGTCAATGACCCAGTGAGAGAGCTGCAGTAGGGGAGCTGGCCTGGACTACATCACCCCCCCATGGGAACACACGTCTGCTAAATGGAGTCGAACTGCAATGAGACTATAGATGTGAAATGAGTAAAACATATTCAAACACAAAAAAAGACACTTACAATTTTACAAATACAAGTCATTCAACACGAAGAGATCAATGTCTCATTAAGATATAATTAAACATTATGGCATTGCATGGTAAGCGTACTACTACAATGTAGTTCCAGCTATAAAATCTGATTGGATAAGCCACATTCAAAGCCATTGTAAAATATACTATATAAGAACTTCCATCACCACACATCAACTGAAATCTGTATTAAATTTGCCTGTAAACAGGCTGATGTATTATTTCACTTTAAATGATTGTTTTGAATTTCATCAGCCATGAATGTCTTTAAATGTATAATGTTGCTGGTACCACTGTTTTACAAAAGCAATTAGCCTTTGATTATACAACACTCGCTACATGTGTGTTCTATTAATGAAACCTCTGTCACCTTAAATTCTCAATGATACTGTAAGCTGTGTTAGCTCTGCTCGAAGTGCGTCGGCACGTACGGGTGAAACGCAGGCTTCAGGATGGAGGCGTGAGACTATTTATAGAGCACATTACACATTACATCACACGAGCTTCACATCCACAGGGCTGTCTGTCAAAAGACGAGAGGCTCGCTACACATTTCATCTGCGTCAAGCATCCCAGAACACGCGCATCCAATATTTATAGATTCATCTTTCCATTATAAATATCAAGAGGGAATCCTTCCTGTAAAAGCTCTAGTTACTACTGTACACAAAGCTTTAGTGTTACAGGGACAAAGCTGAAACAATCTTTTTCCAAGCAATTATCTCTTAAAGTTTCAGTGTAATAGAAGAATTAATGGTGCTGATGGCCTAAAGGATAAAAGCAGAACTCTTGATAGAATACGTAATAAGTTACAAGGCAAGAGGCTAATGGAGAAAGATAACGTGTCTCAGGTTTGAGTAAATCGGGCCTCTGTGTGGTTTTTAAATGCCAATCGTGATTGTGCATACTCAAACTTGGTTGCTTATAGACACATTTTGTTTTTAAACTGGCTCAAACGGTTTAAACTGTACAGTGAGCGTTTTAGAAGTCTTTCTTCTGTTCTCCTCTAAGGTTTAATAAACACATTTCTATTGTGCATGTGAAGTGCCTGCAACACAATCGGGGGGAAATCACCTTTCCAGTTCAGCCAGTTTTAGGAAAATGTTTTCCCTGCTAAATTACAATGTAAACCACTCTGGCAACCCACTGACTTCTACAGCTTGACCTGAAGACATTTGATTAAATGTTTAACACTTCTATTGTAGACAAAAGCATAACTGTGCCAACACATTAATTTGTCGTAAAAAAAATTAAATTTATTTAACAAAAATTTTTTTTTAAATGAATGAGCAGCCAATAGGAGCCTTGGATTGAGTGAAACTACTTAAAAAGCTTCTCAGAATTATTCCTCAAGAAACTGGGTAATAATGTCAAGAAAACAGGTTTGTAAATTCTAGGCAATGGGTGACTACAATGAACCTAGTTTAAATTATTTAACATAATTCCCAAAGTTCCATTTGCGTGACTTAATAGAAAACTCATCAAAACTATTATCTCAAAATGAAAAATATTATTAATATTAAAATACACACATATATATATATATAATACAAAATATGAATAAAGAATGAGTAAGTGTTTCCAAACTTTTGACCGGTACTGTAGCAGTACTGTGATCAGAGATCTATCACACTGACAGGGGCCTCTATTGTGAGCCCACGTACAGACTGCGGTAACAGAATCCACTGGAGTAATACAATGACCCGAAGCATCTGCGGCCGGTGCCTCTTACAAGTTTTTACGTGCGAGTTGGTTGTGCGTCTCTTTCTGTACAGTCATTAAAATCAACACGAGCGTCGTCTGCAAAGAAAATATTCTTCATGTTATTTTAAGTGTCGTTCAACTAAGGGCCTCTCTGAATCTGATCACAGACGGACATCACGACTGATGGCAGAGGTTTAATTTTTAATGCGCTTTCCTACCGGGCTGCACACGCATGAGCTGCCCGTCAGACTGCCCGCATGGCTACTCCCATCCTGATGCATTTTTCAACAGAGACGTTGCGCTTACATGCAGGAAACTAAAGAGAAGATTACAAAAAACACTTCTGGATCCCAGAACACAGGCTTATGGGTAACCAATGGGACCCGGTTGCCGCCCACACCACGACCTATGACCTCATAGGGTGTCATGTAGTACAACAGCAATGCAGTATCAAGCACGTAGCAGAAATTTTAACAATGTAATTTGGACTTTAGTCATGACCTGAGAACACTAAATCCCGTTTGTACAACAGGGCTCACAAGCTTGAATTAAGTTAACTCTATGATGTATGCAAGTGCTTGGTTAAGTACTAGAAATAAACTTGAGTCTATTTAAACTTAACATCAACCTCAGAATTCTTCTGATGTCAGAGAAACAGGCCAAACTCATTCACTTGACAGGCAAACTTCAAAAAGTGAAAAACTGGAATGAAAGACTTGGCAAGAATTAATCAGACACACATTCCAACATGAGCAAAGCCGTGATTTTCACCAGCCTTAATCAGAATAACTAATTATAACTAGCTGTGTTATACGTAACTGTGTCGCCATCAAAGCAATGATGGAGGGCGAGTAAGTTTAAAAACAGCGCTCGCTAACTCTGGTCAACTCATCTGAAGCGGCTACATCATAAACTCTGACTTAAGAGGAACTAAGATTAGTGGAGATGGAAATTTGAAAGGGGTGCCACATAAACACAGATCCAGCAACTGGGATTCCTCTGAAACCTCAAAGAATAATGAACGTGGAAGAGGACTGTCGATATTCAGCCCATTTTTCTCACAAGTTTTCCTGAAAAGCATGTGAGCAGCCATCTTAAGACTTACAAAGGGCTGTGCTCCTCTTTATCAGCCACTTGTGTTTGAATTTAGCAGTGGCTAAAGTCAACACCAGATGACTACTCACTATATATTCAGCCACAGACACACAAACATCACTAACACCCATCACCAGACATGACTTCTATCACAATCACACATCCTATTCAAAAATTAAAAAGGTGACAGCATAATATGCATGGATGGATGTCTTTCTATAGACAACACAACTGGAGATAACAGCTAATGTTATCAACTGTGATATGAACATTGTTATGAACAACTAACTGTGATAAAACCTTATTCACTTCCGTCACAATTCTTTTATTGGCACACGCATAACTCTGAAAAAGCAGGCCTTAAAAACAAATAAAAAACACTACCGTTAAAAATAACACTGCAATGCCGTTTGCAAGTGAATTAATTCCAGCATTAGCATGACATGAACTTGATATGACTCACACTGTCCTAACCAGGGTCACACTCATTTTGCCAACATGGTATTACGCTAGAAATTTCACCAACACCTTTCATGCGTTCCTCCGATTGTCTATTTGTGCGGTTAATGTTCTGGATCTAAATGATATTTCCACAAAAAGGATTGCTCTCGATGCAATTAATTCAGGAATGTCCCAGTTCCCGAACATCCAGCAATCAGATAAGTGCACCTATAACGACAGTTCTCGACACCAATAAGCCATTAAAGCTGGAGACCAAAGTCACAGTCGTCAGAGTTCACCTTGATTACAGAAGCAATACAAGACAACAGCACAGAAGAAGAAAGACAATGATCTTATAAAGCTTATGTATTAATATCTCATTCATTAACATTAATAAACTAACATCATTTAATTGCATTTATTCTTTTTCATGCAAATGCAACTGTTTATTTTTGTTACATTTAGGTTAATTGTGCATTCATGTTACATTGATTTTAAATGTAACTGTTGGAATTTACATTAATAAACATTGTTTTGGTGTTGCTCATTGTTCATGTCAACTAAGGTAGTGAGCTAATGTTAACAAATGGAAACTTATTGTAAAGTGTTACCAGGTTCTGTGCTTAACTGTTGCATCAGTAGACTAGAAAGGGTACTTTTAAAAAGACGCAATAAAGTTAACACCCCTGAAATAGTATAATTCACACAGGATGGAGGATAAATGAGGTTCAAATGACTGCTGGATCTGAAATGGCAGTGTGACGTTCACTCAAGCACAGAAATGGACCCAGTTTCACCTCTAGCTGAAAAACAGCTGAGCATCATCACGTTAACATATTCACCCAACTGACAAACCATCCACCACGACCAGAAGACATGCTGTAAAAGAGGAGAACTGCTGTAAAACTGTAACTCTAAAATGGTTAGAAACATGTTTTAATGTAGATTTCTCTGCCAATTTTTCAGTATTGGTGTATCATTTTGTCCTGACCTGACTGAAGCATGCAAGTACAGTACAATTCTCAGTATGATATTAAAACACCTGTTTCCTGTATGTGAATGCGGTTCTTACTGTAACCAAAAGATTATGATTAATTATACATATTGTTTATAAACATAACGTACAAATACTCTCATTTTACAATGTTTCAAGGTTTGTCCAAGCTTTGAAACTTAAACCACCCTGCAACAATAAAATGCGTAAATTAACTACCGGAAAAAATAAATACTAAAGGTTTTTAAAGTCACTATTCCAGCTGCCCCCATCATCACTTACTGGCATCACTTATTCTATCCGTCCATCCATCCATCACTTGTTGTATTCCAGCAAATAACCCCAAAAGCAACTTCTGATTCGTGTGCGACGCAGATAGCGCTGAATAACGGTGGCTAGATGAATTACCTTCGCCTGAATGGCGAGATCTTGCGCTCCTCCTGGTCATCAAACTCCACGCCGATCTCCATCCGACAGAATAAACGCTGCATGCGTGCGTAATGGAGACACGCGTTGCTTAAAATAGCGACCACACATGACCAGCGGGAGACGAAGACGGGAAAAAAAAGCCACGGACACTGTGAAACAGCCCTGATATCTGCACTTCTCTTAACTTCAGGTTTTCGTGGATAAGGTGAACCTTCGTTTTGGAGTGCGCCTTTGCGCACCTACTTAGAATTACGCATATTGAAATACTCGAATTGCGTTACCCACTTAAATGCGTGAGAAGTTACAAGAATATAAATGTTTAAGGGTTTCTGAGGAGGAGGAAGTGAAAGTTTGGGTGGCATATAAGTTAACAAACTGACAAGCTTTGCGAAGTGTCCGCAAGTGTTAGTAAAAATTCAACTCCATCGTAACTCCACTGCGTAAAACAACTACGGGGTATGATTCATTTATTTTTGCACGACTGTGAAGTGAACACACAAAAAATATATCACGCAAATACACGTTATCCATAAGACATATGGCAATGTAGTAAATGATACTGACCTCTTTTCTGTAAGGTGTCTGAGAGCTCAAGGGCGAAGTACCGTCCTTAAAACACGTATTCCGGTCGGAAATCGAGTATTTTAAACGATTTGACGGTCCATGTTCCCGTTTGTCTGTCTATGTGACTTCCTGGATGAACAACCGCTGTGTGCGCATAAAGTGAAGTTCACACACACGCGCACACACACGGAAATAAAGTGCAGGAGATCTCGACACAACATGCACACGCACAGATGCACATCAGACCTTTTGAGCCCAAAATAAACCTTTACATAACCACATATCTGTCCTCCTACAGCACATTAACACAACCTACTTAAAACATAATAAAATAAATGTCACTGCGTTGGGTATTTATGCAATATGATCTTGCATATATTAGATATTTGGACCGTGAGCTACAACGCATGCCCACTATATGCACTCGATCAGCTGTAGTAAATTTCTACTTTATGAAGTCTGACGGCTCATCAAGGAAAAATCAATCGAGCGCAGATTCAGTCGCGAGTACCGCTATCAAAGACGATATAAAATCGCTTTTAGTACGCGGTGCAACCTGTCACAATGTCAACAAACGTGCAAGACAAAACACAGGCGTTGACAACGCGATTAAAAGAACAAATGCATGCAAAAAATGATCTCACCGAGTCAGCAAAGCTTTATCTTTAATCCAGGTCCAACTCCATAGAAGTCCGGTTAAAAGCAAACGTCTCCAGCCGAATAAAAGCGCTCCCAGTTCAAATGCACCTTATTTTTCCAGCAGCCCTTGTGCGATGTGATGTTAATGAAAAGAAACTTCCAAACTCATTGCACTTGACGTCCTGGTGCTCTTACACCTGCAAATGCATCAACATGTCTATTTTATTTTCGACAGACGTCATGAGTCTCTTACCCTAGTGTGCCATTCAGACGCACGGACAGATTATGTTATAATATCCAGCATAAACACTGTGTAGTAAAAACACGCACGATTGAAAACGAACTGACGCGCATCTTACGCTTTTTAAAGACACATCGTACCTGCTACAAGGTAACAGGACTAACAAACGATTCCGCGAAGCCAGCAGCTTTTAAACTCAACACCGCCATCTGTCGGTCCTATACAAATACACACGACAACACAATAGGACACACACAGCAGCAGATCCCTGCAAAGGCTGATAGGATTATAATCTATTATAATGATGATTATGAGAAGCACGTTTTTTGCTAAATTACGCGGCCTGGCCTGTTATAATATGTTATGTATTGGTGTGCCGTGTTGTTCTGACTAAGGCATGCAGAAACAAAACAATTGTCAGTTGTTTTAATGTGATGTTCAGCTCTTTTAAACACCTGTTTTTCCTCTGTGAATGTAATAACTAGCCTAATTATTATTATTATTATTATTATACACTGTATATAGACATGACATAACGGTAGATGCTCTATTTACATCGTCGTTAGTCTTTGTTGTTTTGCATTGTTCCAAGGTATTTCCAGGATGCCAGGATTTTAAAATAATAATTTTGGACATAACAAATTGCAGTGATGATGGTAAATGATTGATAAATAGTGTGTCAATATATGTTTAAGTTTGATAAAGACAATTTGAATGAAATGAAAACTCAATGTATGGTATGAAACTCAACTACTCCAAAACTCTAATAATATGTATCCGGTACAATATAAATACAGAGTCATTAAATGTTAGATGACAACATATCATAAGATGCAATATGTCTGTACGTAATGACATCAATACGCTTACCTGGCTGAGAAAACAATAGTGCATAACTGAGAGGCAGATGTGTGTAACCTACAGAGAACTTCAAAATAATCTTCTCGTTCCTTGACTGATGAAAACAAGAGAAGTCTGGAAATATACTTGCAGAGTGAGTATATTTTCCAGACTCTCTCTCTCTCTCTCTCTCTCCCTCTCTCTCTTTCCCTTATGTCATCTTTGCGCTTCTCCCATCATAAACTACATTTCCCAGCATGCATTGCATAAACGTTCTGTCCAATCAAATTCGTCGGCCTAACCTCTCTTTGAAAAAAAGTGGGCGAAAGACTGAAATCGTCGCTCCGGTGTGATTGTTTACAGTTTATGACTTGCACCGATATTTTAATAAAATAAATGGCTTCGACTTTACTTTCACCCATGGTGGATTATTATAACGATGAGGAAGAGCTAGACAGTGTTGATGAAGACGATGATCGCAGTTTCAGAGGAAGAGACTCTGAGGAAGGTGAATACGCACATTCATAATTTTTATTAATGTCAGAATTACATTTTATTGGGCTTAATAAATTAAAATATCAGTTTTAGCAACGAATAAATAAGCTGTGTGGTTGTGAGTTGGATGTAAACAAATGGAGGGTGAGGGTCTGCGCGCGCGGATGTGTCGCCTTGTTTTGTATATATTGCAAAACTCACGCATTTCATCTGCATTATTTTCTATTTACAATGATATTTTTGGACTATTGTTTATGGCTGTATGAGAAAATAACTTCACGGTGACGCTGAATGTTTGTGTATTGGATGTGCTATCCTGCCTGTTCATAAACAGTTAGCAGTGTTAGCACAAGTCAGGATGCGGAGAACGAGAGTTTATAAATGCACGCAAACTTAACACCGGATTCATCACTGGATTGGTGTGTTTGTGAAATAACCTGCAGGGAATCGGACATGTTCTGGCTAATGTTTGTTTTAAACTGTTGAAAGATGATCGTGTTAGCTCAGTTAGCATGTGTGATAGTTAGCTGGTGTCATGAAAACATTCGGGATGAAGAGAATGAGTTCAGATGAGTTCAGATCTGTTCATGCAGAAATATGCTGTTGTTCTCAGTGAGAATAAACAATATACACGAGGGTCTTCCTTATCAGTGAATGGTGTAGTATTAGTTTATTTAGTTACTGTGCAGACAGGCTTCCCATCAGTGGCCTGCATGTCCAATATGTGTGTTTTTGTTTATATATGAGTCTAAATCCGGCCTGGATTATTTGTGTGTTATTAGAAG
Source organism: Ambastaia sidthimunki (assembly GCA_036877625.1). Taxonomy (NCBI): domain Eukaryota; kingdom Metazoa; phylum Chordata; class Actinopteri; order Cypriniformes; family Botiidae; genus Ambastaia; species Ambastaia sidthimunki. The sequence continues at coordinate 7,855 of JAZGTK010010500.1, read as the reverse complement.
ATGTTATAGTCTTAGTAGTCAGCTTGTATCATCTGCTGTCTTTGTAGCTTCTGTAACATAATATATGCATCTTCATCTCTTTGATAAGATAAAGTCTGCAAGGAACATGTATGTATTGTAAATAGCCAAACGCAGCATTTCTACACATGTGTTATTTATGTATTTGTTGGTTTATTTTAACACGAAATAGTTTTTTAAAAAAAAGAGAAAACAAAGTATATTGTGTTGCCGTCATAGGAAAGCCATATCTGTCCACTAGATGGTGCTGTGTAGACATTTATCATTATAGCAGTTATAACGTTTGTTATTATTGGAGTCAATTTTGATAATTTTGTTATGTCTGCATTCCTTTAAATGTGCAAATGTTCTCAAAATGTAGCTTGTCTCTTGTTATTTTTTCGATAGACACAGAAGATGCCAGCGAAACCGATCTGGCCAAACATGATGACGACGACTACGTTGAAATCAAAGAACAGTGAGTATTATAATCACATGAATGCTGACCTGCCCACGACAAGAGATGCTCAGATATAGTGTATGTGAACGTGCAATATGACACAACAAAGCTATCATCTGTATGTTATGGAATAAACGTAGATCAAGTCTGAGAGATTTTCTTTCTCCTACTTACAGGATGTATCAGGATAAACTGGCGTCCCTGAAAAGACAGCTACAACAACTTCAAGAAGGTGATTTACAATTTATGAAGGCTGACATGAGCCATAATGAGCTGGGCTGGCAACTGAAAGGTTGTAGGTTCAAACCCTGCAGGGACGATCTGTCAGTCGTTGATCATGACAACCAGCTCCAGTTTACTTCAGAGGAACTGTCCTTGTGATGTGTACTATATCTCTTAAGATAGATGCATCATCCAAAAATTAGCCAATCAGATGCCTTGGATTCACACCTATGCGTTTTACAGGCACGCTGCAGGAGTACCAGAAGAGAATGAAGAAGCTTGATCAGCAGTATAAAGAGAGACTCCGTAACGCTGGTAACGATGATGCACAATAATAATGCGGCACCACTGTGTGTATTTCATTGCCCAACCTTACATGACTAATGATCATGAGAACACAAACTAATCTCCTTCTGTCTCTCCCCTTGCAAACTCTTTCAGATCTTTTTCTCCAGCTTGAGGTGAGCTGAATTCAGAGCTGCTGCGTGTGTGTTGATTTATTACTCGGCTTTGGCAGGTTAATTAATGTTAAATGAACGTCTCGCAGACAGAACAGGTGGAGAGGAACTACATCAAGGAGAAAAAAGCTGCGGTGAAGGAATTCGACGATAAGAAGGTGGAACTCAAGGAAAATCTGATCGCAGAGCTGGAGGAGAAGAAGAAGATGATTGAGAATGAGAAGTTAACAATGGAGCTGACAGGAGGTGAGAGACGCGGAAGTGATCGTATTGAGACTCACTGCCGGTCTTATTACACAACAACGTGTTGCTGTTGGAGAGATCAAAAATGCTATAGCTGAACGTTTAGATAGTCGGTAATTTAGATCTTGTATCCATTTTCTTTTAGATTCCATGGAGGTGAAACCCATCATGACCCGGAAGCTCAGACGGCGACCCAATGACCCGGTTCCTATTCCTGACAAGAGGAGAAAACCTGCTCCTGATATCCATATTTTGCACATTTCTTTAGCAACACAAGCATTGTTTAGTTTTACATGATGGTTTTCCATCTTCAGAGGGACCCTCAGAATACAACAGGCTGTTTCTGCTGCTGTACAGTTTAGAATTTCCAGTGATCTTTATTTCTTATACACTGGGGAGTTTGGGGAGGAATATCTTAGGGCTCATGGGGCATCTGTCTTTTAAAGTTTGGAGAAAAGTTGTTGGCTGTGATTTGCAATAGGTTTTTCTTAACCCTGCTTACCCCAGTTAAACTATTTACTCACCGATGATCAGATTATGGAGGATCTAAGAACATTAAATAAGGTAAGATAACGTCTCACCAGAACGGTAACTAGATCTTCTTTATGGTCCAGATTTGGCTGTGTCAAGAAGAACGTTTTATTGTCTTACAGATCACATACTTTTCAGTCTAATCTCTTGGTTTCTAGGACTAGTTCTGTAGCAATGTCATTATTAAAAAAACTTTTAATACATTTGCATATTTGTAAGCTAGGAGAACAATTAGTATTATGAAATAAGTACATTTCATTTTTATTATGTGACTATAACAACTTAATGAAAGTCTGCATGATTCCTGTCTCAGCATTGAAAAAAATAAAAAAAGATTTTTTTTTCAAACGTCTATCCATTAGGTAATAAAGCAAAGGTTTCTATTAAACTTTTATGTATGAAAAGGTGCCTGTATCACATTACACAGGCTATTAAATTATAATGGGCTATTGTGTGAAATATAGTCTGCCTGCCACAATAAAATTGAGTTTTTACAGTCGTAAACTATTAATTCTACTGCTTTGGCTACTATCAGCTGCTGTTGGTTAGTTTTTGTCAGCGATATCAGGTTGTTTGTCCATATGTCTAATGTTTAATGTACTTTGTATATAACCTTTCTTTTGCTTCATGTCCTTTGTAGCTTAAGTCCCCGAAAAGACCAGGTATGGACGTTTTGTCTTTTAGAGGTGATTCTCCATAAATTTCACCAGCAATTTCCCTAACAGATCATTCTAGTAATAAACGCCTTCAATGAACCAAATAAAATTGAACGTCTCTGATGTTTTCAGCGTCTCCGTCCTCTCCAGAACACATGCCGTCTGCTCCGATGGACACCCCATCCCAGCGGTACGAGGCACGGATAGAGGAAGGCAAACTCTATTATGATAAGAGATGGTAAGAGTCTATGTGTCCGAGGACACGTAGCTGACACATCCAGACATGATTTTTGTTTGTTGTGGTGACATGGAATATTCCGTTCCCTGATTTGAGCAGAACGGAATCTGATTTTCCGAAATTCAGAATCGTTTTCATGTTAGACGGACTGGGAGCAATTCATTTAGATGTATTATTTAAATAAGAAACACTGTGAGCTTGTCATCTTTTAAAGCAGAGTGTGAGAGACCCCACAGAGAACATTAAAATGTTACAGATTGTTCCTAAAGGGATAGCTCATCTAAAAATATTCCATCATTTACTCAACTTCATGTTATTCCAAAATTGTATAATTTTTTTGCTTATGGAGACCACAAAAAACATATAACAGTGGTACCCTGTGACTTCCATTGTATAGACACAAAACCACTGAGACATTTCTCAAAAATAACATAATTTGTGTTTCACAGAAAAAAGTCATGTAGGTTTGAAATGACAGATGATGAGTAAATTATGGAAAATTTGTATCCCTAAAAACCTCACTCACGCTGTAGTTCTTATACTGACCACAAGATGGAACCAATCAGCCTTCTAAGCTGTTATATCACAGTTTATGTAAAGGACACTGTCACATTGAATGGATGAAATGGACGTAAGATACGACCAAACATTTTGCTCATTATATAGATTCATTAATATTATAAAGAGGCTTTCTAATGTTTCATTTTCAGTCATTGATTTAGAACACACTAAAGGACTTAAATATTTTGCATACAATATTAGTAGACACTTTAAAGTGAATGAATCTTTATAAAAACAATGAATCTTTATAAAACAGATTCTGGATCCTGATTGGTCAATATCAGTGTTTTATATACCATAATTCACCGCTGTAAGACTTCACTGAAAGACTGTTTGTGGCTGATCGCAATGTATGTTGCATAGCAACATTCGTTTACTGTTTATATGTCAGGGAATGTGTCTTCTAACTGAAAGATGGCATTTCACGATTTCACTTTAAAAATAGCATTTTAATAAACACTTGCGTCTGTGATACGTTTAATTACATGGAAAATATAATACAGTCACGTTAAAGTGGACTAACAAGTCCTCCAGCTGTGACTATATTTGCGATATAACGCAGCTTCCAGCATGTTATTGCTTATTTAATTCAGTTCAGGTCTGGAGTTTACAGTCCTGTGTGTAAGTGGCATTAAACATCAGAATGCCTGTGGATTTGCATGAGCGTGTCGGCACGCATTCATCCAGCCGTGCCCTTTAGACGGCGAGCTGCAGAGGCAGTCAGCAGCGCAGTCCAGAACATCTGCGCATTCAAATGCAGACAGAGACAATGCGGTGCCGTGTGACCAGAGGCATTACATGTATAAGGTTACATGTATATTTAATGCTGTTTTATTGTGTTATGTTAGTTAAGAATGAGCGCAGAAGTTATGGAGCTATATGAACTTTACTAAAGGATGTTTACGAGAAGACACAGGCTAGCTGTCTCTCTGTCTCAATCTCTCTTTTTCTCTATATATCTTTGTTTTTTTTCTGTTTCTTACTCCTTCGTTTTCTTCTTTAGCCCTTTCTCTCTTGCTCTTTCACAGTCTCTATATCGCTCTATATTTCTGACTCTCTCACTCAACACACTGTTTTTTAAGAAATGACAAGCTCTGAGTCTCTAATTAGTGGGTTTCTAAGGCCAGCTGACTTTTTCCTGAATCATTTGTGCTACAGACATGAATAATGCTTCAAATCTTGATGGATGAAACAAACAGCTTAGAAATCACAGACCTTAATGAAGGAGTGACGGGAGCCTTATTAGGGATGTCAATATTATGGAGACTTTGGGGTGGGCTGTTTTGACTTGGACCAGTAATCAGTCACCTAGCAACACCTTAGCAACCATATTACAGTGTTCTAAACTCATTACAGTTTGCCACTCTCATTTTCTTCAAAAAATGTAAAGATTTAACTGTCTAAATGTTTTACTGTTGCCAGTTTTCAGCTTATTTTGATGTTAAACTTTAGTCTGCATGGGCCTCGGCTATTCAGTCAAATCATTGTTTCCTAAATAAATGATGTGCGCATAGTGTGCATGTAAAAACCAACTTATACTTTGGGCTTAATGGAAGGCTTTAAACCCTCCACTAGTGTGATGTTTATCAAATAATCTTCAGTGACTGATGCTGTTATTGTTTCAGGTACCATAAAAGTCAAGCAATCTATCTGGAGTCCAAGGAGAACACCAAGATTAGCTGTGTCATCAGCTCAGTGGGGACCAATGAGGTTTGTGTTTGATTCTCTTCACTGATTGGCTGTAAACAAATGACTGCGCTCTTCAAACTAATGACCTGCTCAGAGGGGGAATAAATGGTAGGTTATTGAGATCAGACCTAACACATCCGCTTGGAGAGCAAGCAGAAGAACATTCTAATTCGCTTGCTCTCGTTTATTGTAATCTGCTTCTGAATCAAACCGTACTAGGATATCCGTCCAATAGCTTTTGTCTCATTTGCATCCTTTTAACGCCAGCGTCAATAGACCACTGCATAGATTTGAGCTCATTCTTGCTGAGCCAAAGGCTTTAGAGAACAAATCACATTTAGAAGCTGTAAGTGGTCGGTAGAGGATAAATTCTTAAGTACTTTGTTTTGGATTTTGATTCTCTCGCAGATCTGGGTGAGGAAGACCAGCGACAGCACCAAGATGAGGATTTATTTAGGACAGCTGCAGCGAGGGGCCTTCATCATTAGACGCCGGTCGGCAGCATAGACGCCGCAGCCCATCCTCATCCTCATTCTTCCCCCTTCATTTCCTGTCTGTATTTTTTATGAAATGTCAACGCTTTTCCTGTGTTGCCAAGTTTTGCATGATCTCTGTTGCTCTCCCTCACGAATTTCATAGACTCTTAGACTCATAGACCCCACCAAAGTACATCATGAAATGTTTTCATCAATGAATTTTCTATTGTACACAGACTGCAGGTTTCCTTCTCTGAAGTACTTCAAGTCAATTTTCAAATAGCCCCCTAAGACAAGAGTAGATGACAACAGAGAGAAAGCTGCATGAATCTGCCATTGTATTATTAGTAAGACGTTTGCAATTGTTGTTATGATTTAAGATGTCATGCACAATTCTGTTCTCTCTGTTAGGACTCTGTTAAAATGGGATTTCGATTTACTTTGCAACTTTTAATTTTGTATCCAGTCAAACGTTAAATAAATTTGGCTCATGCAGTGCAAAACAACATTTCTTTCTGCAGCATTGCTTTGTCCCATTAAGAGTGCCGTTGGTTGACCTTGTTTTTAATAGCCCTTATTTTTGTACGTACAAAGACCGGCATTCATTTACATGTATAATTATGTTCTTGGCAGAAGCCTCTTTGCAAAACAACTTGCAAGAAAATGCAAGTAATATGTTTGCGATGATTATTTGAAAAAAATAAAGATGTATGCGCTGCCTGGATGTGCAAACCAAAGATGTAGATATCTTCAAGTTTAAGAATACAGGCAACTTCACACTGTATCCAGCCGTATCATGAGGCAGATCACAAGCTTCACTGTTTTCCCTTCTGTTGATAGATGCTGCATCTCTAGTTCACCACACCAGTTTCTTTTCTTGCCTCAACTGATTGAAAATCAAAGACTTCTGGTTGCATTGTTGTTGGAAATTTTGGCCAGAATGAACTTCATATTGTTATATGTATGAGAAATTCCAGTTGTTTATGTTTTTAGTAGAAGCTTCCTTAACAAAGCAACTTACAAAAAATGCACAATGTATTTGTGGTGATTACAACAGCTGAAGTCCTAACAGAGCACAGATACACCTGAGCCTCGGATCTCAAGAGGAAGTCTACAGCATTGAGCTTTTCAATCTAGGGTGTATTAATAGTTTGGTCCAGAGATGTTGGTATTTGCAAACTGTCAAACCATTTGTGAAATAGCTGATTTTACCTTTGTGATTCTTTTGTTGCCAGACTTTTACCCTCCTGGATCTACTGTTTCTTCCAGGCACCTTATTTTGTATGTCCTGTCATTTTCACCTTGATGTCTGATTGCATTTCTCCTTCAATGACAGACTGTTCCTTCTGCAAAGCTTCATGCACGTCCTCAAAACACAAACACACTGCTGTGGTTTGCAATCTGGAAACGAGATTGCTTGCTTATCTTTTCTGCTGATGTGTCCGTTCCAAAATATTTTCACAGTTTAGACCACCAAATATTCTCAGGCAAATCAAATCATAAAGATGTACGGATTTATCAGAAAAGGTCTTTTTAGTGTATTTTAAACCATCAAATCCTCATCTCTTGCATGAAGTACACGTCCTTCCGTCACATCCTGCCTCGGATAAAACATAATTTTAACATGATGTCACATTCAAGTGCGAGAACAGTAACAAAAGCTTGTTTCTACAGAATGCTTTTCTGAAAGACACCAAGACAGGTTTTTACCGCTGCTTTTGTCTTTCCAGACTGTGACATTTTGACAGCGAATTTCATAGCAAATGTTGCACATGAAACTGTGACTGAGTTGTTAAAGCGTCAAGATTTGATTGATTCCCACTTTTTTAACCCTTACACGCTCAACTTTCCAAAGAATAAAACTGAAAACATCATATCAAACCTTCATTTCTAAAGTCTCATTAGTTAATAATGAGTAGCCTCTTTGAAAATGGGATTTCTAAATGGATCCACTAAAACTCTTTTTGCCTTTTTGCATTTAAATAGACAGTTCCTGGTGGGCCAATCAGCATTAAATAAATCACAGATCTAATCGATGAATCCTAATTACCCAAATCAATATTGGTAAGGGTCAACAAGGGTAGCATTAGATGAAAATGCTTAATAGCAGCCAAATGAATGTTTACAATAAATACTCGCTATTTATCCTAGAAATTGTCTTTAACTTTTAATTTGCTCTTAGAAAAAAGGTTTCATTATGGCTTTTTAGCACTGAACACTTAATGTCCCTTATTAGTGAGAGCACCGATAGTCTATAATTCGCAATACCTGTGACCCTCACTGTGGTGGGCTTTAAATAATCATTCCCTGGACACCATCCCTGC
>JAZGTK010010499.1:2800-16349 GCA_036877625.1 Ambastaia sidthimunki | reverse complement strand
TCTGTCAGTACAGCAATTGGTAAACACTTGATTGAATTAACACTGTGATTAAACAGCACAATGAGAGCTGAAAATGTTTTACTTAAAAATATATTAATCACAAGCAACAACTATAATTTAATAGACAAATATGTACATTTACTTCTGTATTCATCATTATAGGATGAAATAACTTCTGATTTGATTTACACAGCAAAATAACAGGAATTAAAAACAATGCCATGACCTAATGTCTATTATCCGTTTCAGCCAATCCACTTTTTGTTTTTGAGGAAACCAGTGCAGGTTTTTGTTTAGCCGGAAAAACCAGCTGTGTCACAATGAGGCAGTCATTGCAAAACAGCACATTTGAGCTCCAGCAAATGGAAGGCTTCATCGTGATCAGTCCTTCGTTTTAAGGTAGTAAAAGAGGTAAGATTCAGTTTTAATACACACTGGCATTGGTCTTCATGTTGGTTTGATTGTGCAGTAATAAACAGAATTGCACAGTTGAAAATCTCAGTTGTGTGACCAGGAAGCAGTGTCCTGTATTTAGCAGTAAGACTTTTTTCAGCCAGAAAGACAGCAGTTTGTTTTAATCACAATGATGTTTAAACTAAAACAATCATTGCCAGCAGCACAGATATGAAGAATGGATAGAATACAACCATGGCTGACACATTGAATGTTTTCAGTCAGCTGACTGTAAATTAAATTTCTCCCACAGGTTTGAGGCAATCCACTGACGTTTAGTAAACGATGAGACGTCCAAACAGAAAAAGTGCCATCGGCTTCGTAAAAGAACTAGATGCTTTTCCTAAAATTCCAGAGAGTTATGTTGTAACATCAGCCTTTGGAGGCACAGGTACATTTTTAACATTTACTATTGAAATATTACAGATGTTAACTGAATGGTGTTGCTTGAGACCTTTTTTGAGCCTTTTGGTTTATCTTCACAGTTTCTCTGATTGTTTTCATTCTCATGGCACTTCTGACCATCTCTGAGTTTTTTGTGTACCGAGACACTTGGATGAAATATGAGTATGAAGTAGACAACGATTTTTCCAGGTGTTAAAAATTTCCATGCTTCTTTAACTAAGTATGTACTTTTTCTAGATAAAATAATAATACTCATTGTTTGTTTATTTGTTTGTTTTTCACAGTAAATTGAAAATAAAAATTGACATCACTGTTGCAATGAGATGCACAAGTGAGTGTGTTAAATTCTATTTCAACATCATTTAGCTTCTGACTGGATGTTAAATTGTTTCTTAGTGTGTTTATACTCAGTCCATACTAATGGTGCAATACTTGTTTAGAATAAACTGATGTAAATGCTCTTTCCTGTTGTCAAGGGGTGGGTGCTGATGTATTGGATATTGCTGATAATGTAGTTGCTTCAAAGGAGTTGAAATATGAACCTGTAAGTATCACTTTATTCCATGTATTATGTTTCAGAACGGTTGTACAGAAAATAGCGAATAATCTAAAGCCAACAGATTCATAAACAAGCTCTCATGATTTTTCAGGTGAGCTTTGACCCTTCACCGCAACAAAAACTCTGGTATCAGTAAGTTAGATGTTCTTGTCATTTAAAATGGACCATTGTATGTTCATTGTGTTTTCCATGACGAAATTCAGACACGATGTGAGTCTCCATCTTTGTCTCCCGTTAAACAAGGATATTACAGAAGATACAAGGCAGACTGAGAGAGGAACATTCTCTACAAGATGTCCTGTTTAAAACTGCACTGAAAGGATACTTTTCTGACCCAGTTCCACGGTATGTGTGTTTAAATAAAGTTATATCAGATCTTATATTTTTAGTTCATGCTGATAACATAAAATTCAGTAGTAGTTTAGAGAACCTTGGTATAACACAAGGCATATATTTATGTGGACAGAAGATCATTTTATTACTATAAAGAACTCAAAACTGATGGAGTTAAGGCTTTATTCTTTGCACAGGAATGATTCTGCATCTGAATCCCCTAATGCCTGCAGGATACATGGGCAAATTTATGTTAATAAAGTCGCAGGGAATTTCCACATCACACTAGGAAAGTAAGTATATACTTTCAGGAATACAAATGTAAACAGCTTTTGTTCAATGGCCTATTTTCAATGGCCTACACTGATAACATGATGGGACATGAAGTCTTTCTTGCTTTATTTAAAAGTATTATTGAAATCTCTCCAATACAGACCAATCATTTCTCTCAGAGGTCACGCACATTTCGCTCCTATGATTAAACATGAAGGTGAGTTTTGATCAGAGTTTTGTTGACTCATGCGCTTAGTCACGGAGTTTTTATGGAATAATACCACTAAATTCTTATTCCAGAAACCAATTATAATGTTGCCAAAACACACACCATAAAAAAACAGAGATAAAGTAAAACTTCAGCGCTTATGTCTGTCGTGTAATTCTTTAGGAGAACTCTTCCTTTGACATTTTTATGTTTACGTAGTTGATGCTTATATCAAAATTATTTGATATGTTTCCATATAATGTAGTCAGTATATATGTAATCATTAAATGCATAAAAGAACTCATTATTCTGTTTTCTTGGCATAATTTTTTCAATTGTCCACTTTACCAACAGTTCATAACTTCTCGCATCGAATAGATTGTTTGTCTTTTGGAAATGATGTTCCCGGACACATAAATCCCCTGGATGGGACAGAGAAAATTACATCAGAGCGTAAGTTAAAGTTTATCTTTTCATTACACTGCCATGTTTGTCCAGCACAGTCCACAACACCCAAAGCTTTCAAAGTGATTAGATCGCTTTCAGATGACATGCAAATCAATTCAAATGCACGTGTAAATAATAAGAGATGCCACTTCAAAATGTAACTCATTCATTACTGTTGGATTCTAAGTTGAGTTGATGAAGAACTTGTTCTTAATGTTCTTAATCTGTTTTCAGAAAATCAGATGTATCAGTATTTTATCACAGTTGTGCCCACCAAGCTTCACACATCAGATGTCTCAGTGGATATGCACCAGTTTTCTGTTACAGAAAGGGTATGTGTGCATGTGGATGCATCTGTGCGTCCGTGTGTGTTGCTGATAATAAGTTTACCCTGTCCTGCAGGAGCGAGCTATAAACCATGAGTCTGGCAGTCATGGCCTGTCAGGAATCTTTATTAAATATAAACTCAGTCCACTGATGGTAAGAGTGAGTGAGGAGCATATGCCTCTCTCTGGATTTCTTGTGAGGCTGTGTGGCATTATTGGAGGAATTTTTTCCACCTCAGGTAACATTCCCACATTCTAAATTCAAGTCAAATAAAAGGGAAATTAGTTGCAGTTGTTATTTATGGAATTTAATGATATTAATTGTGCCGTCAAAAGCATTATAAATGATGTTTACATTTTTATGCAAGGAAAGCAGGTAAAATGATGTTAAATTATAGCCAGACACAGACTTAAACTTTATTCTGTTGTGCTTCTTGCCACAGACCTGCTCCACAGACTGATTGGGTATTTTGTTGACATTATCTGCTGTCGCTTTAAACTTGGCTCAAATTATTCTGGACAGGTAAGTAACTGCATTTTTAAGCCACAGTAACACCATTGTAGACACAACATATAATAACAGTATATAGTGCAATAATCTGACTAATGGATTTTTTTTAGGTCCTCCCTGATTCTTAGGACACCCTGGAAAATTATGGAACCGAAACACTAAACTACAGTGCAATATATGTAGTTGTTTTTTTAAATGAGTAAAATGAGTTGCTAATAAAAAACTACTCTTGTGGCTGATTGCTTAATTGTCTATTAACGAATTTTCCCTGTCGAATAAACAAGAATAAAATGTGCATGGTGTTACAGAAATGTTTAAGAAGTTATTTGGGCCACTTGGCTCCTCCTATTGGTTGAATTTGATCCAGCGTGCTGAACAAACTGACTGCGGCCCTTCTAGGTGTTTGTAATTCGTTGTTATCAGTACGTTCAGGGGCCATATTGTTGATGTGTCACCTCAGGAGGAGATCACTAATACGAAGTTGACACTCACTATTTTCTGCCGTAGCTGGTGCATTATATATTAAATGGATTTAACATAACCGGTAAGTTGCGTATTTTTAAGCAAGATGTTGAACGGGTAACTCTAAATGCGCATGTTCGTTTGATTATTAGCCATCAAGCTAAGTAAATACAGTCTGGGTGAACTCAATGGCAGATGTCTCATATATATTGTTACGATCATAGTTATTTCTACTAAAATCATTATACGTTTATTAAATCTACTCTCATACGCTGTCGAATTAAGGTAAATGTCTTGTTATAATCGATTATGGCTCTTTAATCTTACCAGATCATCCCGCTGTTGCTATGCACTGGATCACAACAGATATCATGTCTGTGTTTTTGTATTAATAATAAATGATTGATTGTGGTGTAATTCGTAATATTAACAATGTGGGAGTTTTAATTCAGGTGGACAAAGCTGATCTTTTCTTATGAAGACGTTAAATGTAATATAATTGGACTGCTAACCGGTGTGCTAAAGCTAATTGCTCCTGTGTGGGTGCAGCAGTATCTGTCACTGAGATGACGTTAAAACAAACGTTTATGCTAATCATCAATTGTTATTTACTATTATCTCTCTTTTATGCTATTTGTAGATAAAATAATGATTTGGTGTTTTGTTATGAGAAATGATGTATTTGATTGTTCGATGATGGTTTTTGTGAGCTGAACACTGAAGACAGGCTGGCATACATTCAGAAGTGTTAAGCATACATGCAGATGATTAAAACGTGTGAGACTGAAGATTAAGAAAGTTTCAGCTTAAACACTGATAAGAAAGACAGAAGGAAATGAACCTGGCCAGGAAATTACTTCACTCTGCTGTGTGAAACACAATCTTTTGTGCCCTGTACACTTTATAGCAGATATGTCCACCGTAAAACACCGTTTTAAAGTAATTTACTATGTAAAAAGTATTTACAGTATTATGTGTCTGCTTGGGGAAAGAAAGGGGAGTTTCAGTTTGAGGTTTTGGCAGCCTCATATCTTGTTCAACCGCAACAGTATTTTTGTGGTTTTATTATTGTTATTGTACTTATATTATTACTGTTTTATGAAGTATGCAAAATAAGTATTAGGTTAAGGTATGAGAAATTCTTGTTGCCGAACAATATGTGCTTTTTAAACGCTAATGCCTGTATCTCGAAAACAAAGTCGTTGATGGCCAATATATGTACTGTAATACAGTTTAAAGACAACAAATTAGATGTACGCAGAGTAGCTGAATTTAACCATATTGACATACTGTATCTCCATGGCCAAATATCGACTGACTAGTCAGCCTAGACAACATCTTTCACCTTTTCTAACTAGTCGTTAGAGAGATTAGTATTGATGCATTCATATTGATTGTAGTTACTCTTCATTTCCGGTCTTGTTTGCTTTAAGAATTAATACAGATTCTGGCAGTAAATCTTATCTTGGCTCAGGGCCCTCGGGGCAAAGTTCATTCCTTCTAAGAGGCATTTATTTTAACATTCTTCTGCTTGTTGCGCTTCTGCCCCAGTTTCACTTAAATTAGTGTGAATCACACTTTCAGTGTCTTTTTTTTTTCCAAATGTTAAGTAGTATTTTCTATTGTGCCCTCATGGATTTGATCATCTGTGAGTATTTAGCTGGGAATGCGGTGTGCTACTGAATCTTTATACGTATCCTTATAGTGACGTATCAAACACTTATTCAATGGGTGTGAGATAGGCGGGCCGTGTTAGTTTCACAATACTGGCAATACAACACTGCCTCTAAATGCAAAGAGAGCTGTGTCCTGGTTCTTTGATGGACTGCCACACCTAAGTCATGGAAATGTATGTGCTTTAGACAATTACTATGAAACCGTAAACTGCCACCTGCTTTATTAGTCTTGACAACAGGTACGAAAGTTTGACTGAAAATTGTGAACAAAATTATTTCTTGTAGATTCGCTGTTTGAAGGTAAAGGTGATCGTGTAAAATACTGTAGCACTGAATGTCATGTAAATACTTCTGCTTTGTTTGACCCAGCAAGTGTTGATAATGTTTTATTGTGGTTGTATAGTTTGTTTGTTGTTGATCATAAAGGTCACGTTCTTTGTAGGCAGGTTTTGAGTTCAACGCACACGTGACTCAGCTGTTGAAGTGTGTGTTGTTTTCCAGGCCAGTAGCTGAACTGAAGGAGAGCATGGAGCCATCAGACTGTCAAAGAGAAGTGACCCCTGCCTCGGACCCTGCTCAAAGTTCAGAGGTCACAATGGTTCCAAGAGGATCAAGTGACGTCATCAGCAATGGGAATGAACCCATTTTAAAAGAACAGGAGGAAGACGCAGAGCTGGACAGTCTTGAGCTGGACGTTACTTTATCTTCAGATAGTGTGGAAAGAGAAGGTCAGCAACCAGACATGAAGGTCCAGCAAGCTGCAGGTGGAGATGATGCGCAGGCAGATGCAAACTCTAGCTGTGACAGTGGAACAGCCTCCATTGATGATTCCAGGACGCCTCCAGTTCTCTGTGACAGTGCTGCTGAGTCGCTTCCTGCTGTCCTTGATGCAGAACTCGAATGTTCTGGCCCTGAGGAACCAGCAGGTGTACCAGGTCCGGTATCAGAGGATGGCACTCAAAATGAGGTCAACGAATCCTCTCCCTCTGTTCTGAATGGCACAGAGGACATTTCACCCACCTGTTGGATTACAGTAGCAGAAGATTCTTCAGTGCAAAGTCACACATCAAATGGGCAAACAGAACTTCAAGTCCCAAATAACAGAACTCCTTTGACTCCTACGCCAGATCTGCAGGGGGAGGAACCTCCGGTGGTCTCTGAAAATTCCATACCACAAAACTCGCACTCCAACTCAAACATGAACCCGTTCGACACAGACTGCAGCAGGAAAATGATGTCTGAGATTCAAAGATCTCTGTCTCGGGAGTCTTTGCTGGATGAGCTAGAAGATGAACTATTTAACAGCCAATCAGAGGCTGTCAAGAAGGGAAGCCCACCCAATGGCCTGCCCAAGGACCAGAACTCCATGGTTTTGTTTGAGAAGTGTGTACAGTACAAATACTTCCAACAAGAAAAAGCCATCAAGAGGTAGGCTGTTGATTAATAGCTGTGTAAAACAGCTGTAGTCTGTGAGTTTAGAGTCCATCGATGTTAGATTTGTTGCAACAGGAGAAGGTCAATCATTAGTTTGGCTGCATGAGACTTACAGTTAATATTCATAGCCAGTGTGTGGCAAAGAAAATTAGCTTTTTTATGCCCTCGTTTAAGCCCTTTGTACTTTTGTAACTGTTCTCTCAAACAGTGCACAACGTAAGGGTATAGAGGACTATTTTGAACATAGACATGATGACTTTACTGTCACTGACTTTAACATTAAACAGTTTTTGTCCACTGATTGTCAGGAAAGCAGTAATTACTCACGTTTCAAACTGAGGTCCACCTTGGTCTTTCTGCGTTTAAATCCCCTGCTGTTTTGGCTTTATTAATTTTGACAAGGGCATCTGGCTGGCTTATACATATTGGAAACAGTCCACAGTTTTATTGTTGCTTGGCCTGCTGCTAAGATGCAGGACACCTGTTCCCTCTGCTAACCTGAGATAGTTTTTTTACATTATGACATATAATGGTGTCTGATGTTTTATTGGAAAGCCTCACAGCCTTACAGTTGGGCACAACAGAAGCATTTTCTGACAGTGTAACAGGTTCAGTGTATAACAGTTACAGTATGACAGTGCTGTGAAATTGCGAGTGACACCTGGTAACTGTTGCTGTAACTGTCAGGTTGCTTGATGAAAATAAGAAACACCAGGAGCTGATTCTGGGCATCTGTTCTGAGAAAGACAACATGAGAGAGGAGCTCAAGAAGAGGACGGAGACAGAAAAACAGCATCTCAGCTCCATTAAACAGGTAAAACCAACTATTTTCCTCTTTTATGGACTTGATTTGGCCCAGCAGGGCTGCAGCGAGGAATTCTGGGCCTCCTGACTTTATTTATTGCTCTGGGCCTCCTAGTTACCATTTCACAGAAAGATAAATACTGCAGTCAGAGCATGTAAATTCTCAATTTATTTTTGGCTGCGCTGTCTCTTTAAATTTGCTTTCAGTTTTATGAATTGTCCAATAGCCTAGTGTTACCATGGCACCTGTAACCATTGCTCATTGTGTCATTTGTATCAGTATCCAGATTTTTGGCTAGATTCGCTTAATGACATTATTTGTTATTTAAATGTCACCTCCGACGTACCCTATGCACTGATTAGAGAGCACTTGTTTGCTGAACAGCTGATACTAGAAAAGCAGGTTTGTTTGAGAGCAGCTCCAGGCTACGGAGAGATGGAAAAAAGAGCCCCCTGTCAAAAAGAGTTAGAGCACACATCAAACACAACAGCCCATGGAGATTGTAATTATTTGTTGCGGTAATGATGGGAAGCTATTGTGTGCATTTTGTCGTCTCAGGTTCCTGTCGAAGTCAGAAGCCACACAGACAAAGACTTCCTCAGAATCAAACCTTGCCAGTCTCAAAAAGTGATACTCTTTCCACCCTGTGTTGAGTTTTTCATTCAGTAGCAGAGGGAACTTAACACTCTGCTTCTACACATTGGTGCAAAATGAGAACCGTCAGTTTTTTCTTTAAACAGAAATACAGTGTGCCTGAGTGGAGGCTTTGTTGCTTCAGGACAACATAGGTTCAAGTTAATGTCATTTTGAGCCCATTTTCCTAAGCAGAACAGTATAAAGATGAAGTATTGGGCAGGTAATTGTCCCATAATGCATTGCTTATCTGTTCTTGATCAGCTTGTGTTCGTCAGACCTGCTCCTGCTGTCATCACCAGAGCTGTGTTTATGGTTACAGCAGCCGTGGCCTTTTATCACGATGTTTAACCGATCGCCTCTCTTGTTCTACCAGTTTGAAAGTCGGGTGGAGGAGCTTATGAAGGAACTGAGAGATTCCAGGGACAAACTGGTTCACCAGGACCAGGTGGCCAAGAATGCCATCCAGCAGATGCAGAGGGAAATGGCCTATCGACTCGAGCAGGTGAGGGGTCATCACCATGGAAACATTTCCTTCAAACAAAGCTTTCCTTCCATACGGGTGGTAGCCAGATTCCATCTAAACTGGTATTAGTCTTAATGCCATTCGAATGAAATCACATCAGCAAGCTCTGTCTTGTTTGCACAAAGTGAAAGAGGGTCTCCGTGTGTTTTTCGTCCTGTTCCCATCAGTTGCGTCTCGGGTAATGTGGACCCATTTGTCTTTGTCATGTTTTGTCCACACAATCATATGTAAGTGCTATTAAGTCCAGATTTCAGGCATTGAGGACTGACGTCATGAGGGAATGGCATGAAATGTAGAGAGAGGGTTGTGTTTATACAGAGGTCTTGCTCAAACAGCCCTTTTGCTCTCATGTAAACATCTCAGTCCAGGGTGAGGGCCTCACTTTTGCTCTTTCTGCACCAGACCAGTGGCTAAATGTATAGCCTAGAAAAGACCAGTGGACTAGTCTAGACCTGAGTCTAGAACCGAAGGGTTAAGGATTTGAAACCCGCATGGGGTGATCCATAAACAATAACCATTGTGCTTTTGAGAAATATACCAAACCTTTATACCTACTGCAAAGTTAAACATGCTTGAAGCTTTTCACACTGCTTAACAGAGATGCAGTAATTTCTGGGCACATTTAGTATTTCCTTTGAGAGCAGTCATTAAAAATGGTAAGAAATTAAATCTATTTTAAATGAAAGGGGAGCTGCATTTATAGCTATATAATAATTAATTTAAACAGATCCCAAACCCCAAAGCACAGCTATTAACTACTTAAAATACAGAAACCATCTGGGTTGCCTGTTGTACCATGTCACTGTCTTTTTTAAACAGTGGGTCAGCAGTTTAGTCTGTTATTTTATTTTACATCACAAAAGCATATATTGCAAGAGATTGTTGATGAAATGGGTGTTTGGACCCAATTACTTGCCTGCTTTAAAACATGTTTTATTTGATCTCAGGCCAATAAGAAATGTGAGGAGGCGCGTCTGGAGAAGGAGACGATGGTGATGAAGTACGTGCGTGGAGAGAAGGAGGCGCTGGACCTGCGCAGGGAGAAAGAACAGCTGGAAAAGAAGTTACGAGAGGCCACAGCAGAAGTAGACAAACAGGCCCGGCGTGGTAACACACTGGCACAGGAGAAAGGACGCCTTCAGCAGCTGTATGATGCCAAGGTCATTTCACCACGAAACATAACTTATACAGCCATCTTAGCTACAAGACACATGTTGAACAACTGAAACTGTTGACATGATGACATCATCATCTCTCCCTAATGAGTCTTGACTCTGATTGGTCAATTTTTGGAAGTGTATTAGATCCACACTAAATGTACGTATGGATCAGTTTGGTTTTAAAGTTCATAAAGCATCATTTTGCTTGATCGCTTCTGCAGGAGAACGAGGTGACGAGACTGTCCCGAGAACTGGAAAAGGTCAAAGAAGAAATCAATTCTCACGTCATCAAAGTAAAATGGGCCCAGAACAAACTGAAAAGCGAAACGGACGCTCACAAGGTAAACGAGATCGTTGTGAATCACACAAACCTCTGAGTAATGATGAGGGGAAGTTATTGTACACAATGTTGAGGAAGAGAAAAAGTAATTTCCACAGTAATGGAGTGAAGATTATCCAGCCTATTAATGGCACAACATCAGGAAAACTTAATGACTGTAGTTACATCGGGGGGTTTTGGAACTGTGTTTTGCCTAGAATTTTCCATTTCTCTTCTGTAGAAGTTTAAGATTGGTGTTGGAGGCATTTATCAGAGAAGTCTGTGCTGATAATGGTCATGTTGTGTAATAACAGGAAACGAAAGACAAGCTGAAAGAAACAACAGGCAAGCTGATTCAAGCGAAGGAAGAGACCGAACAGATCCGCAAGAACTGCCAGGACATGATTCGCACATACCAGGTACCGTTAATATTGATTTAAATAAGATGTGGCAGTACACATGTCCACTAGGGGGCAGCATATATAAACAGTTTAGACTGCATTGAGCTAGTTTTAGGGCTGTCACAGATTGTTCATTGAAAGTAGTTCATTGCAATATTTTACTGTAAAACAATAACTAAACAGTTGCATGAATTGTCTGTAATACAGTTTAGGTGGTCTATCTTTGTATTGTGGGAGCTCATGTTCAGTTTCTATTTGCTGGTCAAAACTTCACAGTGTTTTCTGCGTCACCTTGTGTTTCCTGTAGGAATCTGAGGAGATTAAGTCAAACGAGTTGGACGCAAAGTTGCGAGAGACCAAAGGAGAGCTGGAGAAGCAAAAACAGGAGCAGACTGATCAGCTAGAGGTGTGGTCACACTGCCTCATTTAAACTGTGTTCACACAGGAATCTGATCTGTTTTCAAGTTATTAAGCTATTTGTTTAGATCTGGTGTATTAACATCGGTTGCCATAGTAATGACTTTCTTGGGGCCATGGTGACCCTAAACATAAAAGTGTAGCTGTCACAATGGAAACAATGCAAATATGACAAAAACTGAAAATGAAACGCATTTTGAAAACTTATTTTGATCATGTTCAGACCACCATGTGATTTGGATTGGGTTTGGGATTGGGTTTGTAATAAAAACGCCTGGTATCTTTTGCTAAATTAAACAGCTAAACAGATTGAGTTGAACATGCCAAAAACTTATACAACTACATTTTTGCTGCCTGTTTAAAAATCCCAATTCCTCTTAGGAAATGCTTTTTAAAGTCTATTTTAGAGAACAGTATTCAAAACTAGCCCTCGTCAATTCCTGAGTTCATTTTTGAGTAATGTGTTTCCGCAGACAGAGGCCCCCTAAACCCGGTTTTACAGCTTTTGGGGCCGAAGTTTGTTTATGTTATACCTCATACGTCTTTGCTTGGCATCTCGTCCAGCCGTTCTGCCCCTGCTGCTCTGAGATAGGCTGTCGGCCTCGGAGTTGTCGTGTGTGGCGCTTTGCCACCTGCTTTTAAAATTATTTATGAGCAAACAGGCCTCCATTCACCAAGCGTCATTAGTAACCGAGGCCGGCAACCGAGTGTGTGCGCTTTCTTATCAATGAGTCATCACTGTGCTAAAAACAACTTTATTAGCATTTGTTTTCTCATTAGCATTATTAACATAGTGTTGCCTAGCAGACTTCCTCTGCTGATTGCAGTGATAGAATGAATAATGGCGGCGTGAGGTGAGAAGAAGAGGTTTTGAAATCCTGTGGTTTGATTGGCAGATGCACAAAGCGAAGATTAAAGAGTTGGAGGATCTGAAGAGGACTTTTAAAGAAGGCATGGATGAACTCACCACGCTGCGGACCAAGGTGGAAACCCACGTCTATAAATAGCCATGAAATGGTTTGTGGGCCTGTAAGACCACATTATCATTATTCTGACGCTTTGGCACTAACTCTGGTCCTCAGGTTAAGTGTCTGGAGGACGAACGGCCGCGCTGGGAGGACGAACTCTGTAAATACAGAGAGATTATTAACAGACAGAAGACCGAGATCCAGAATCAGAGAGAGAAACTCGCAGCCATCACCAAACTAGAGGAGCAACAACAGAGGTTTGAACAGCAGCCTCTCACTCAACTATATCTTTAACTCATACAGCTGTCACTGTATAGATCTAAGTTAAAATCTACACCATATTTCAAGATACACAGTTTTCTGTGTTCAGGTGGCTGATAGCAGCAGTAGGAGGCGTGTCTACCAACATAGTCTGTTCATTGATTTGAGGGTGGAGCAATTAAGGGAGGGGATTTTTTGTCTGGGTGTGGTTTCATACATCAACAACATTTTATTAAAAATCACGTATCGCATCTTTATCAATCATTATGGAGGGGTGAGAGAATAGCACCTCCCCATTAAAATTTTTACTGTTTATTTGAATTTTATGAATGATCGCTCTGGTCCTTGAAAATAAAAGTTTTGTTTTTAAAGTTCCACTTATTAAAAGATCAACTCCCAGGCTTATATTAAAATGACATTTTAAACAGACTGTACTTAGCTCCATCTTTCTGTTCACACCGGTTTAAATATGTTGTCTGCTCTGATTGAAGTCAATTAAAACCGTCTCGTTTGCCTGTTTGAATGACATGTTGTGAGACTGTCTGCTCCTTTGACTGTTAATTTGGCTGTTGATCAGAGCTTCTGTTGAACATGAATGAGCCTCGGCGTGACCTTGAGTGATCTCCCTCAGGTCTGTGGACCCTGCTGATGCGAAAACAGCAGGTGGCTGCGAAACCACTGCAGTGAGCTCACACAAGCTCCTACAGCGCTGACAGAATAATTCATACCTCTGCTTGTCTCAGAGGGACTGCTCTGATTTCATTTCTGGTGGCCACATAAACGTGTCAGTCAGCAGCATTAGCTCATTCTTATTTTAAAACGTGTTATTACAGAGCTCTGTGGAATACTCGGTTCTGATTGGTCAGTTGTGGCTTTGGGTTTTTGGGCATTGCTAAATTGTTGTTTACAGTATGGTGGCATTGTGTAATTAATCGGTACGCTCTGCACCAGGGTCCTGATCTCCTTGTGGGG